>WYDI02031060.1:0-69640 GCA_009867235.2 Psittacus erithacus | reverse complement strand
TTAAAACTTAAACAGGGGAAGTTTAGATTGGATATAAGGAAGAAGTTCTTTACTGTAAGGGTGGTGAGGCACTGGAAGGGGCTGCCCAGGGAAGCTGTGAATGCTCCATCCCTGGTGGTGTTCAAGGGCAGGTTGGAGAGAGCCTTGGGTGACATGGTCTAGTGGGAGGTGTCCCTGCCCATGGCAGGGTGGTTGGAACTAAAGATCTTAAGATCCTTTCAAACTCTAAGTATTCTATGATTCTGTGTGTTGCTCAAGGGTTGCTGGTAGGGCCAGATGAGGAGTTATTTCCATAGTTTTGATCATCCACAAACTTAGATACTGAAAACTCATTGAACTGTCATTCTTCTTTTGTGACTTATATGGGTGTTTGCAGGTGGCCAAGAGAGACCTTTAGAGAGTCACCTCATCTGCTTCTGAAATGGATGAAGCCATTCAGCAGCATTGCCAATCAGAATCAAAGACTGCCTTTCAAATTCGCACCAACCATCTCGCCAGAAGACAAATCCTAGCTACAGTTCACATACTAGTATATGTCTCCTTTTTAGTTCAAACTGCAACACAGTATTGACATGAGGTCATGAAAAGCCATGCAGTCTTATCATGCCACCTTGTGCTAGATAGGTGGCGGGCAATAAAAATAATATGCTAAGAATTCATACATAATTAAAATAAATGTATCATAGAATCATAGAATAGTTAAGATTGGAAAGGACCTTAAGATCATATAGTTCCAACCCTCCTGTCACGGGCAGGGACACCTAACGCTAGACCTATAGATATAGTATCACTGATATCTAGGGTGTTTTGAAATCCTGAATGTTTTTACTGGTTAATCTAAGCGTCTAGTGGAAAGTGTCCCTGCCCATGTCAGGGGTGTTGGAACTAGATGATCTTTAAGGTCCCTTCCAACCCAAACCATTCTGTGATTCTATGATATAAATTGTCTCTTTTGTCTTGTAAGAACCCAGAATTTTGCTCAGGTCCAAGATGTTAATCAGAATTTCATATGTTATGTATGTGTCAACACTGGCATTGGAAAATGCTGTGTTAAGAGCCACTTTGTAGGCATGAACTTGGGCACATAAAGTGTATGTGCAAAATGCCCTGGGGAATACAGGATATGAAAAGTAACCAGCACAATCTGTCACATGTTAACAGATCCTGAAAAATGTCATGACAGGAGAATAATTTACATGGCATTGTTTCCTAAACCTCACCAAAGTCCTTTCATAATCTCTCACCCGCCCTGTCCCCAGTAAGTAATAGTCATTTACAATAGGAGGGAGATGGCCAGGCTGGGATCAGAAGTAATTCTTGTCCCCAGGTGCTTCATAAATCACACTTAGGTAATCTAGTAATAAAGTTGGTAATGGAAATGATGCTGTGGCAGTGAGTTATAGGCATTTGCAGGTGGTGTGACAAGGAGTTCACCTCAGGAACCCTCTTACTCAGTTGTCTGCTTCTTCCCCCACAGTATCCCTTGTGCTTCTAATTCTCCCTTGTCTCTGATTTTGTTCTGGTTACTCAGGGCCTGAGTCATACACCTCGAAATAATAGCCACCCTTATTTCCAAATTCAAGCTTCAAAGACGCATGACCAGTTATGGTACTTTGAGAAATTAAGGTTCAATTTTGCCAAGGGTTGACCTTGTGAAGTGCTGAGCTTTTTTGCCCTCAGTTCAACAACATGCCTCTCCCTGTGTTTAGCTTTAAGCTTTGGACTTGGTTGTTTGCAATTAAGCACATGTTTAAGCTGTTTGGTAGATTGTGGTTTGAGTATACAGTACCTGGCAGATTCCAGTCATGCAGGACAGAGTACTTGGGGATGTGTTTGTGCTAGGGCTGCACAAGTACCTTTATTCTAGATGCTGATAACTCTGCCAAATGCTTCTGTAGTCCCTGCCTTCCAAGCCCTGACCTTTTGTCCTGTAAAATACATATAAAGTGTATGTATTTTATATGTATATGGTATAGTTCTACTGTTCCTGGAGCATTTCCACAAGCATGGAATTATATCCAGCATGGATGCAGGCAGGATACTTATAGAATTGTGGGGAGTTGAATGGACTTACTGGGTGGCTTCTTATATGACCACTCCACTGTCATAGGAGAGTATCCTTCTGCATTCGACCAGCAGCTCAAAGTCCCTACACAACCAGTATGGGTTAGATATTAGTGCTGGAGAGGGCACTATATTGTACTCTCCCCACCAGCACTGACTACACTTTTCTGTTACGTGCAGCTTGAAGCAAAATCAAAGAATCTGATAGAGTATGTCTAAATTTCAGAAGCCAGGAGTGCCTCCACAATAGTCCCAAATCCAGGCACATACATCTCTCTGGTATGCCAGGATGAGCCTTGGGTGCTCCAGCCTATCCTTTTGCCTCTCCCACTTCTTCACACCTTTGTTTCATGGGAAAGAAGTTCAGACCAGAAGACAACCATGACACATTCTTCTAGACCTCCAAGCAAGGAACATAATGTCAGGTATTCCAGACCTATGACATTATGCATGTAGCCACATGTCCTGTGGTGTTTTAGGGACTTCAATCCTTCTCTTTCTGTTGAGTCTCACCACCCATTTTGGAATGCAGTTTTCAAAATATACTGTTCATGAAGCATAGGTATTTCATAAACAAGCTTGCTTTTGTCTTTGTGAAAAGGCTGTCCTATTCCTATGGGATTTCTCCTTCTCTCTGGCTATCTGATGTCCTTTGCTCATTAGGACCCACATAAAACTCCTGTCTAGTGAATTCACACCTGCCTTTGGTTCTGTCATCTCCCTAGACAAACAGCTGCCTCTCTCTCACCAAAACACACAACCCAGGTACCAAGGTGCAGCCTCACAGGAGAGGACCATGCCAGACTCTGCAGAAATAAAATCATAAATCCATAACCCTCCTTCTCACCCAGCTCTTCTTCCTGGCCTGAACACAGGTGCCAAGAGAACAAGAAATGCGGAATCTGAAGGGCGGAATATTGTTTTTCTAAACAGTAGCCTAATACTACAGGGTTGATAAACAAGAGGAGTACTCAGTACTTAAGGTTTTTAAGATTATTCATGGAAGGAAATGATACAGAAATTCTGTTCTGACATAAGCAGTTAGAAAAAGTTTTCAGACTTCATAAAATTCTGCCTGTAAAACTTAAAAATCTTTAAACCTTAAAAATTTTGCAGAGAGACTTTAGTTTTGCTTTTTCACATGATTTTAGTGCCTGTCCGTTGCAGACCTTGTACAAGTATTTGCTGTTAATCCCATATGCCAAATTACCTCAAGGCTTGTTTTTATCAAAACAAAAAGCTGTGGTTTGTTCCAACATCTGAACATCAGCAGCAGGTTAGCCATGCAATGTCCCCAGTTTCAGGCTGACCTCCTGCAATCCTGCTTCCTAGTGGAATAACAACACCATGTGTCTACTTCCTAACACCTGACATACACTCATATTCCAGAAGTGACAGTATGTAGGAAGGGAATCTAGCCTTCGGTCAAACCCATTGTCTTTATCTTTTGGAGAGATGACAAACTTCTGTTAGCAGAAGTAGAATGGAAACAAGTCCTTTCCAACTAGAAGTTTCACACATTTTCAGGAATATGCTAACCAAAGTTTTCTGAAAATAAAATGGAAAATGATGCGGAAGCTAAAGTAACTTCACGTGCTATATTCAAAGCCAGACTGTGAATGGATTTCTTGAAATACCAAATTCTAACTGTAAAAAAACTGTCAGAATGCATCACATATGAACACAGAAAGACATTACGGACCACAGGGAGATGAGTATCTGTGATGAGAAAAACAGCCCAACTGGCATGGAGGGGAATGCTTGAAGCCTCCTTTGTTATGACTACAGTAAAAATAAACATCTATTTTCTTAGAATAACAAAGCATTAATTCTCTTTCCTGCTTGGAGCTGTTGGGCATTTACAGTGTGTTATTAGCAACTGTACAAATGTCTTATGTCTTGAAAAATTAAAGGCATTAGTGAGTAAGGAGAATTAATACCTTCTCTATAGCCCTGCCCCTGGATTTCCTTATGTGTTTTGCTTTAAGGAGTTACTGGATAAAAAAGCCCATAATCTATGCTGGAATCAAGGACTGGTGCTCAGGAACCTCCATCTCTCAAGGGGGCACCTTGATTGTTGAGAGTACAAAGTTGGGCTTTCTACTATTACTTGAGCTTTTCCTGGCTTTGTGATCCTTTGGTGCTTTTTTGTCCAGTGGTCTCTGCAATGAGAGGGAAGGCTCACGCAGCTTAGCCTCCTAGCTCTGGTCTCCTGTTTGAGAAGAGGGAGTTGCAGGTTTGAACACTGTCCCTCCGAGGAGAACCCTGATCTCTTTTTCTCCTTGGGTGGATATCAAACCATTGCATATTTCTCCTCAGAGGCCATTTTTCAGCAAGACACATTTGTTCCCACGGCAAGAGCTAGTTACCTAAATCTAGAGGTGATTGAAAGGAAGGAGGGTTCAAAATATGTTCTTCATGCAGAAGTCTAAAACTGAGAAGTGGAAGAATCTCAGCTCTCCTCTGCCTTCTCATTTCCCACTGGTTGGTTTTGTTACTAGCAAAAGGATGCACCACAGAGTAACTCCCTCTGTGCCTGGAAGGAGCAAGAGATGCCTAAGTGATGCTCATGAATCACCGTCCTTGAGTACCTACCTAGAGACAAAAAACTCAGCTTGAGTCCCTTGTGAATCTTTCTCTTTTGTTCCTAGTGTCTAAGCTTGAAAACATGCCTACCATGCATATGAAAAAACTAAAACGTTATTAAAAGGGCAAAGTATCTTTATTTCCTTTCTTTATGCCATCAGCTAAATGTTTGTACCCCTTCCCTTGCATAAGATGCACTTGTGCAGTGGTCCAATTCAGAAAACTGATTCCTGAGGAAACAAACCACTTTCTGAAAGGTTAGACTCTAGCTGCATTAGCTCCCTGAGCTTGCTTTGTCTTCTGGTTCCATTGACACTGATGCCATGCAAGACACAAGGCCAAAACTTGCTGGAAAGGAAGAAATGTGTGAGTGAGGAGAGAGGGGAATCAGGGAGCAGTAGACCAAATTCAGAGCAGCTTATGCTGTGTTGGAATTGTACTCTGAGGTACAGTTTGGGCTGTTATGTGCCCAATGGGTTGCCATCATCCATACCTCCTGTAAAATAAATCTGTTTGAACTGCACACAGGGTCCCAAAATAGATTAGATATCACCCACTGTAGGGGCTTGCGATTAAAAAGAAAAGGAAAAAAAAGATTTGGCAGTGAGCAAGGCCCAAGGGTGGGTTTCATGTGATGCTGAAAGCAATTTAACAGCTTGCTGCTGCTGAAAGGGGGCTGATCATCTTTTTTCTCCTGTACTTCCTCCCCGATAGGCACATGCCATTAATGCTTGCCTTGCAGCAACTCCAGCATTTATCTTGCACTTATTTTAAGAGCGGGTCAGTTTGTCTTGCTAACCACATCAGAAAACAGAGCCAGCAAAAGAGTGAGTGATCTGCTGGCCTTAGGAGTTGAGTCAGCTTTCTTGGTCACCTGCATTGGTCAGATAAGCACCACATGGAGCAATGCCAGGGAAGGGGCAAGAGGCCCAGCTGGGAGCAGGAGGGTGGCGGAGGAGGCAGGAGTAGGATCACAGCATGCTGGCAACACCAAGCTGCTAGGTTGGCTCAGTTTCCTATCACCCCAGCTCTTCTTGGACTTTGCTATCCAAAGCACATTATTAAACGCATGCAACTCCTGCGTCAGAGCCCTGCCAGCCTTTTAGTGCTAGATATTATGGGCCAAATGAGTTTGCAGATCCTTGCAGATTCAAGAACCAGCTTTGTTCTTGGCTCTTGCTGGCAGCTTGGGCAAGTTGTGGAACAGTAATGCAATGTGCTTCCCCTCCGGGAAATTCTGCTTACTAAGGGAGCAGTCTAATTCCCTTCATGAAGCTTTTGGAGAATCTGTATCACCAGCCCCCTGGAGGGCAGCTGCAGTAATCCAGATGCTAGGCAACAATAGTAGGAAATGCTGTGATGAAGTCTGCTTTCAGTAGGGAAGAATGTCACTTAAATGACAGAATACCTACTTGAGAACTTCCCCTCTTTGACCAGCAGTCTAGTGACTCCTTTGTTAAGAGGAGTTAACATTTTGTTTTCTGTCAGGTCAGAGCTTTTACAGGCAGTTGTCAGGATGGGCCCAGCCTCTCTACTGGCATTTATAAGCCAAGAGATTCACAGATCTGTTTCATAGGTCACAGCTCTGGCCCTTCCCTGTTCCACAAACAAAAGTGATTTCAGTTGGCCAATAGTCAAGAAGTAAAGAGAGCTCTTTTGCCCTTGAGATGCAGGAGGATCCCATTTGAGTGATTACAATCTATAAAATCATCTACATTCATTGGACAGAGAAACCATTAACTCTGTCTCTGACCCCCAGGCACCCAGGCAACAGGATCTACTCAGAGAGGTTGAGTCCCACCGTGAGTTGGTAGAAGCTGTGGTGGAAACATGGTAATCTTTCTTCCCCTCCCACACAAAACATGAGCTTTCCAACATCCTTCACACTGAAGTCGATTTGCTTCAGTGAAAATTTCTCTGTGTTGTACATCTGCCGAATTCCTCCCTGCAGCATCTGTTGCTGAGCTATTGTTGAGTATGTAATGGAGCCATAGGAACCCCGGACTCCAGATTATTCTTCACAGAATCATTCTGTTTCTGTGTTTTTATGCTGCCAATATCTGCAAAGAGGATGCGTGCACTTACTGACAGAATTCGGGAAGTTTCAGTAACACAGCCAGGGATTTCTACAGAGGAGGTGTCCTGAGTTTTTTGGCAGGGTTGAAAGAAGCAGGCCTGAGTCACCAGCGGTGCAGCAGAGCTTCCATATCTTCATTTGGGATAGTGGTTGCATTTTCTGCTTTTCCACACTCATGCCGCAGTGTGCATGGCCTTTGCACCCCATTGCAGGTTCTAGTTATGCAAAAGAAATGATTTGTTGTGGCTGCAGTCAGTGCCTGGTGTGGAGCCTACTTTCTGAGAACACACTTGCCTTAGGCTTGCTGCATGAGTCTTCAGATATACTTAGCATTAAAATGTGGTTAACTCGGTTTCTAGCCCAGCTGAACTTTTACAATTAAGAAAGACATTCTGTAGTGAAATCAGACTTTTTTGTTTGTTTATTTTTAGCTTCAATGCAAATTGCAGTGATGCAGTCATGCTCTGAGCGTATGTAAGCTCTTGGGTGTCTGTCTGTCCTCCCTCTGCAAATAACTCCTGGCCATTCTGAGCCCAGTTTCACTTACAGCTAGCAGTTTCAAACATACTGGGTCCCTACATATTTCATGGAAGAAGACAGTTGAATATAGCAGATTGAAAGTCTACAGCCTTATACAGAAGAAAATGTAGCCCAAGCCTTGTTAGGCATAAAAGAATCTACACAGGAGAGCAATATTCTATGCCCCAACCTCATGAAAAGTTTCAATCAGTGGTGGCACCACCACAGAATCCTACCATCAGATGAAAATGAGCCAGAAACCAGGTTTCATTTGCTGTGTCAGATATGGAAATACTCAATTACTTAGGAGAGTGAAAAATAAAGACTCATTTTGTCTCCCTGCCTTCTTGCTTTCCTTCTTTGCTGCAATATAGAATATAGAACCAGGTCCTGTGTGACCAGGAAGTGAGGGTGATAGCTATGCAAAGAAGGCTTAATTTTAAGAGAATGTTCATGGCAAGGGAATTGGAACTAGATGATCTTAAGGTCCTTTCCAACCCTAACTATTCTATGGTTCTATGATTCTATGAAATGTATCCTTTGAATCTAAACATGGGACGTTTTACTTCCCATGGTCTTGTATGTCTTTTCCTTAACCCCACGTTAGTTAGGTCTTACCAGGTCACTGCATGTTTGGTATGTCCATCACTGAAACTATAAAATAAGTGAATTAAAACAATCCATTGGAGAAAAGCATAATAAAACCATGCTAGCTTTAAAATTCTGGCTGGCTTCTAGCTACTTTCAACAATCCACACATCTCCTGTCTTGTGGTGAAGGCTTCATCTTCCCAAAACTGAATGGTTCATACTATGAATTTTCTGAATCGGGGCATACCAAGTGTGAACAGAAATATAATATAAATTTCAGTTGCCAAAAGAAATAAACTAAATATTTTAATGCACATTCCTGGTGGCTTTTACTGTCTCTCTTTATCTCAGCCGCAGCGTATAAATAGCCACCAGATCTTCTCAAGTATTTGGAAGTCTGTGGCTTCACAGAACAAATACATATGAGTATGCAGAGACTGATGTTGTAATAATTACTAATCATATTGTAGTTTTACATATATAGTACAACATACACTATACCTTCATTATTATGAATTACTCTGTTGACTTCAGCACATTTATTCATGTTAGCAGACAAATGCCCTGTCCTCCCTGAATGTCCCCTGGAACTAGAATTTGAGTGTTCAGACTATTAAACTGGAAGAAGGATCCCTGACAAGAAGGATCTTCTGACACTTGATCTAAGGTGTGCAGCCTTTCCCCACACAGTTCCTAGATGCAATATGGTAATCAGTCAGCAATCAGCCACCCTGTTTGGGGAGATAAGACAGTTTAACAGAATGGGTAGTCACAGTGGGACTCAATGGAATCATAAGCACATTTAATTTACTGGCATAGGCATAGACTTACTGTCTTGCAGTTGCTAACATGGATGCAGCTAATGTGAATTTGTGAATATAGAAAGAATCTCCTTTAAAGTCTGACTAATTATTTGCTGCTTTTGCTTATCCATTTTGTTCTTTTAAAGACTTTTTTAACATCAGTTCCTCCTTCACCTTTGAAGCCCAGCTGTCAGCATTTCCCATTTCCACAGCTCACCCTTAAACTAGGGTAGACTACTTATGCTCCCCAAAGTAGCAGCGATGTCAGCAAGTATTGCAGAAGCAATGAACAGCTGGAAAGAAAGACCTGAACTCACCTTTGTCAGGCTTAAAAACCTGTCATCTCTCAGTGTGACAAGCCTGTTTAAGAGAGCATTAGCTCAGAATGCATTTTACATTAAAATTCAAACACTGTCATAGGAGAAAGCTGCTTTTCTTCTTCATCATTTCTTTTTTTCTTCTTTTTTCCCCCAAAGGAAAACATTCCAGTGCATATTTTGATCATTGTTTGTTCTGCTTCTGATAGAAGTCTGTGAGGGAAGAGTCAAAATAAGAAAATATTGTTCGAACAAGGCAAAACTTGAGTAATTGAGAAGTCAATATATGCTTTTTATTAGTCATAGATGTATATTAGTCAACAGTTTCAAACATGTTACAACCTGCTGTTCAGTCCTTAATTACTTTTCATTCCTTTTCCTTATTGCTGTTTTTTTATACTGTCAAAGCATCTGGAGGTCCAGTCCTGACTGAGGACCAAGGTCCTCATTTTGCTCACGCAAAGAACTTAGGCTTGGTGGGTTTATCTTTCTTCCAAAATGTTTGTTCAGCTATGGGTATTACTCAAATGATGCAATATTATGAATGTATATTTATGATTATCATGGACAGATGGTCTTGAATCAGCCCACTATGTTTTGTTGTTTTAATAAATTACATGCTTTGATTAACAGAAATCTCAGCCAGATATTTACCTATCAATTTTCCATAGGCTTCCTTTGCCCTTTCACTTTTAACAGGAGCCATTTCACATTTAGGTGTGCAGAATATCTATATTAACACAACCTTTTGTTGGTAATTTTGAAGCCACCTGTGAATCAAGTGCTTACAGGCAAATAACTATTCTCTTGGTGTACTCATATGATCATGAAAAGAGCTGACATTGTCAGCATTCCTTGCTTTGCTGTAGGTATTATTCCCATTTTACAGAGGAGGGAAGTAAGAAACAGTTTAGTCCCTAATTTTTGAAAGCTGTTATCAAGCAACTTGTACCCTCTGGGTGTGTCTAAAATGGTGGGACAGAGACTTTTCAGTTCCTAAAACGTACTCTGACCATGTTGTAACTGTGTAAGGGAATAAGGTTCTGATGTACAGTTTTTGCCCTTTCCTGCATCCTGGTTTCCACTGGAAAGAAATTCACATATATGAGAAAAGAAGGCTCTACAATGTGCTCCAACTGGTCTCCACTTGGACAGGCACGGGACCATAACAGGAGTGAGGACAATGAAGGGAAACGACAGAGGAGGGACGCACCCGCCCAGTACCCCACACGTTGCCTGCTACCACTGACAGTAGATATGTGGGGTGAAAAACTTCCATTAGGGCTGGTGTCCAGATAAAGGAACTTCCTGGCAAATATGGGACTAGGGCACATTTTTTTGATTGGGGGTTTTGGTCCTATTTCAGGATCATTCTTTCCCTCATTTCTGTTTGTTTGCTGCTACAGAACCAATGTGGATACTACAATGTTACATATTCATATTACAGTTGCAAAATAATACTCTTCTTTTTAGAAAGCAACTTTTGATAGTAAATCTCAGAAAGCAAGAAATTTCCTTTCTATGGCCAGTTCATCTATAACCTCTCTCTACCGCCACATTTTTCCTTTCCCTGATATTCACCTACAGATCACAGGAGTTTTTTTTCTGTTTGTATTTCCTTTATTACTCTTCATCTATGACAAGTATTTCAGTTTCCCAGCAGCAGACTGGCATTTGTTCTGGGATGTTTCAAGGGGAGCTAATTTACATCAGGAAGTTGCTTCAAGGTGATCCATCTGGGACATTCAAAAAGTCCGCATACTCTGTATGTGCTATGTAGATGCATTTTGTTATTTGTTTTGTACTTCACACATCACCTCTGGCTCACAAGCATTTCCCCGCCATGATCAGTCTTTGTCCTTTTCATGGCAAGTGGGCAATAAACATGTGGTTGCCAATTGCGGCATCCCAAGACAACTGGGAGGGAAGAGTCCATCCCAGCTTTATCAACAGCTGGAGACTAAAGAGGACGCCCACGGGTCAAGGCTATCTTCCAGCTCTGAGGAAGAGTGCTAAGGGACAGAAACAGGTCCTTTCTTTGCCTGGAGGTATTGTGAAAGGACCACTAAGAATGTCCTTCCTTCCTGCACAAGGGCATTTTTTTTTCTGCCAAGTCCCAAGTTGGAAATGCAGAATGCTTCATTTACCACTTAGCACCAAGTCAATGGGCGCCGTGCAAGAACTTCAGATGGATTGAATAAAAGCAGTTCCAGCAGGGAATTTACTGACACATCCTACTTTGCTGACTGACACTAGTCAGATTCAGAGCTACATATGTTCCTAGTCACAGAAGCAGCAAAACACTGTATTTCTGCAAAGGTCCATTTCCCGCTCCCTGTACAACTTTGATCTCAGCCAGAGAGGGAAAAAAAATGGGATTGCTTCAAAGTGGGAAGTACTGTGTACTTGAAGTACACTGCCACATTTCCAACTAGCCCATGGCATGGCTCTCATTACACAGCAGATGTGGCTTTTCTTCTTTCTCTTTCCTCCCTCTTCCCTCCATCCAACCCCTTTTTTGATCAGTTGAACTGATCAGGCCAACAAAAGGAGTCCTTCAAAGAGGCTACACAGCACTAATAAACACATGCACTGAATCTGCTAATGCCATGACTCACTTAGACAGAGATCTCCATTCTTTCTGCCCCTGCATCTTTCTCCAGAAACACCAGTAAGCTTGTCATCTTACACTGCCTCTCAGGTGTTCCATTACACTCCTTAAAACTACCTTTTTGAAGAATGCTGTAGAAGACATTTTGAAGACAGTTGTAGCTGTCTGTATGCTATAGACTGTCATGCAGGTCTGTTGTGATCATAGAATCAACTAGGTTGGAAAAAACCTTTAAGATCATCAAGTTCAAGTCCACCACTAAATGTTGTCATTAAGAGTCTCATCTATACGGCTTTTGATACCTGAGTTGTTGTCTGGTTTGTCTGTTCTGTTGTCTTCAGTTTGAAGCTTAACTGCTCAGTCCTGAGAGGTAGAGATCTTCTGTCTTGTGTCTGTACAGCACATAGCACTGTGGTGTCCTGTGTCCATAGATTCAGGTTTCTAAAAATGCATGCAATCTGATTGATCCTAATTGCTCTTCTCCATTTCTAATGCTTAATCATATTTTGTGTAACCCTACTCCCCCTGCCTAAATGAGTATGAAATTATACTCACACCAGAAAAATCCATAAGGATGGGAAACAAAAACTATTTCCTTGCCTTCTCATTAATTTTTGAGACTGTAGCGTGTCTCCTGAAGGGTTCCTACACAGCCCTTTTGTGTCCTGCGTCTATGGAAGTGCTATAGCCACACTGTAACAGGCTACTCAAACCCACCACCCCTACAGATTTCTACTGCTTCACCCCAAAACAGGCAGCCTTTGGCTGTAGCACATTCAGGGAGTGGAATTTCCCAGCCAGATTTGCCTTTCCTATATCTCTCTCCAAGCAGAAAACAGTCAGCCGGAGATGGTATTGAGTGCACAGCCTAGCTCCTGTGCTGGTGCTTCCTGAGGCAGATACGAACCTGTTAGATGAAAGCCATGGTTATAACCACAGTGTTAAAAAAAGATCCTGTGTCACTGAGTATTTGGTGGTTGCTCTGTGGTGAAGAGAAAGCTGTCTGAAGCTGTGCAGTTCAGGATGTGCTTTAGTAGCAGTGCAAGTATATACCCGAACAATGTGTTAGATTAGAAAAATACACAAACTGTTGTGTGACAATAATGCAAAAGAATCTTGCAAAGGTACTAATGCCTCTATAAAGAGAGAAAAATGGGACGTACTGGAGTATGGATGGGCAGGCCATATGTGCAGGTTACTGGCTTGGTGAAGTTATGAGAAATGGCATCCTGTAAACTTTCTTTTCAGCACATGTTCTTTCTGAATGCTGTTGTGTGAATGCACTCCCAGAGCACTGGACAGACTGAACACAACTTGCCATCACTCATAAAATATTGCTGTTCAGGCCATGAGGATGTGCTGCTCTAGCGGAGCACATTCTCACTCACCCTCCTCCAGAGTGACACATGGCTCCTCGGAGGAGATGGACAGCCAGGAGGGAAGTTCATGTTTGTGGTGGCTGTGGAAGTGGCTAGGATTAACTGTCCTACAGAAGGGTCTGCCTGAAGACTGTTCCCAGAGCCCTTTGTGGACAGCAATTTCCTATCCCCAGGCACCTTAAGGCAATGTGGAGGAATTTACCACAAAGCAAAGGGTCTCCGAGGATCTGGTTCCTGGAAACTCCCAGTTCGACTGGATCCCCACTCTATGAATCTGTAAAATTTGTCCTTTTTAAAGCCACCTTTCATACTGTACACAAAAAAACCCTCCCTATGTGACACTTCCCATTTCAGACCCATATGTTTCATACATCATGTTTCATGTTTCATGACATCACGAGGTCATTTTTACTACCTTGCTGGTGGCTCAGTGTCCCTCTTCACCTACTCCCTACTTAAAAAGTACCATAATCACTCCCACATCCCATTCTCCATAGAGACACACTCATGTACCCCAATTTTTCCACTAGGATCTCAATTCCCTTCCTGTGCCAAGGGCTCTCTTTTCATACCATTTTCCCTTGCCAGCTATCCTCCTACCCAGTGAAAAGATTTTGTCTTCCTCTCATTTTTCCTGAGGTCATGGCTTAGCTGACCCTAATTTCCTTATACTAAAGACATTATGCTCTTCTTTTCAATCCAGGCTCTCCCCACCTCCTTCCCTCCCTACCTCCAGGGCTGGGTTGATACCCATTCCCCCACTGTTGTTATGGGGTTTTTCTTTTGTCTGAGAGAGGAATTATTCAGAGTGTGGGTGTCTCAGCTGTATTGAAAGGATAAACAGAGAGGATGGATGGGCACTGTTATCTTGGAAGGTGTTAATGGATTTTTATTTCACTATACACTTAGAAAAGTGCCTGAGTTTGCAGTTCTGATAAACATAGGGGAAAGGCTCTGAACCCTTTTCACTTCTTCTTCCTTCTTCATTATTAAATATTTACTAAAATCTAGAGGGTTCTCCTAATCCACTCGTACTAAGAATACTTCCTGAAATTCGAGAAATAAATAAGAAGCGTTCAGAAGTTACTGCTTTAGAAAGACAGAGGTACCATGAAGCTGAGTGTAGGGCTCAAATACTCAGTCCATAACTCATACAAAACACAGGGTGCAGCAAATATGATAATGTAATGTATTCAAAGATGTTTTCACACTAAAGAACATCTTTTTAGGCATCCTAAACCAAAACAAGGCGGCAGCCCCCACTCACACTGAGAAAAGAATCATATGCCAAAACATGTCTACCCACTATTTTTTATTTTATAATACTTACCCTTTCCTCTTAATTTGGGTTTAAAACTAGCATGAAAATTGCCTTAACCTCCACACTCCTCATCTCATTAAATCATCTATTTCTCTTTCTCTTTTTCCTCTGGTTTATTTATTTTTGGCTCCTTCTCCTTCACTCCTGGTTTGTATTTATTTGTGTTTGTTCTTGTTTTTCAAATATGGGACCTGCTTCTATTGTCTTTCCTCAGGCAATTCTTTATTGAAAGCAAATGGCAGTCTTACTGGAGAAAAGGCAAAGGAAATGATCCATAGTTTTCATATTAGGATCTTGCTTCTGTAACAAGCTGCATGCTGGTAGAGATACTCACCAATATACAAGTAGGCTTAGATTTGATCACAGATGACTGGTCAAATACTATGTTTCCATTTACAATCTATGTAAGGAATTTACTGCTCATAAAGTTTTCTATTTTTAATCTATTTCTAAATGGTTTCCACTCAAAAGGGGCCGTAATATTTAGGGATCTAATTCTTGTGCTATGAATTATTGAAGACTGAAGGAAAACTAACTGGTGTGCTGGCAAGGTACATACATTAAAATATTGAACCATGCCTTTTACTGATGATGGCTTCTTATCAATCATCTGAGTGATGCAATTTGTGCAGAATCCTCTGTATTCTGCTCTGTCACATCCAGAAATGGCCAGGTGTTTCTTGACATGTAGATTTTGGTAATCTTAACAGGGGATTGCAAGCTCCTTGTTTAGGAGAGTGAAGACGGAGGATTTATCTCTAAGGCAGTCAAGACTCATAACTGCACATCTTCATTTCATGGGAATATTGCTCTTGACTTCAGTAACTACAGAACAAAGTCACAGGCAGGATGACAGATCTTCTTTCTTTGTCTAAGCCTCCCCAGAGCTGATAGTTGAGAATTTTTCTTAGGTTGAGACTACAGCTTTCTCTCTGTGTCTTCGTGTTTCTTTACAAATTGCCATTACTTTCATTTTTCCTGCGTAATTTATCTCCCTAGTGAAAGTCTGAGCCATCCTGAACAAGTAGGTAGTCACCTTGCCACAGCCTGGTTTACCCTGTGCTGGCGCACTCAATGCTGCATTATATTGGATACAGAGAAGTTCTTACCAACAGACCACAGGGATTTCCTGTGGAAATATTTCTTACATGTCTTTTAGCTTCTTCAGTATTTCATTTTTGTAATCACTACCCCAACAACCAGCCTCAAAAATATAAAGGAAACTTGATTTGTTATCTCTGTAGCTTTAAATAATCTTGGAGAGAAAAATATTGGGCAGAGATTGCTTTTATTTCTTTTTCTTTTTTTTTTTTTCCCCCCTCTATAACCAGGCAAAAGTTGAGGCTTGCTGGGGAGTAAACATCTTCCCACAATTCCATTCGGGATTTGAGAAGGTGATCTTCTTGCAAACTTTCCTGAAGGAAGTTTTTTAAAACACGTTTAAATTACTGCCAGATACCTTTTTTTCTTCGGCCCAAAGAGAATACTTAAGCGCTATGCTACAGCCCACTCCACATTCTGTTGTCATTATAACCATGGTTTTAACTTCTCTCCTCTTCTTGAAATTGTCAGCAATACTGGGAAGTCTGGGCTGTATGATGCGAACAAGCCATTGTCTGGGGACATGCTTATTCTCTAGAATCACCGTATTTACTAGAATCACCATATCACAAAGGAAACCACCATCATGCCAAGCATTCCTTGGGAAATCTTTCCTCGTTCCTATTAAGCCAGGTGATCTTTTTGAACTTACAAATGTTTTAAAATATATATATTTAAATATATATAAAAGGGGCTGGGCTATTATACAAGTCTGTAAATTGAGTGGAAAGGTAACTAAATGTCCTAGCATCTTAATCTTACATCAGATGCAAAGGTAGGGATACTCCTGACTACTGCTGGATCCCATCCTCTCTTACCAGTATTCTCCGGCAGCCCCTCTTAATTTATGTTGTTGTTCCTGTTGTCTTTCCAGCGTGCCCTGCCTGTCAGGAAAAGAATGGATGAACACAGAGATCTCAGCATTTTGGGCCATTTTACACCTCCACCACCTCCAACATGTTCATTACCGGGCTGGTAGTGTCAGTTGTTCAGGCATCAAGAGCAAGGTTTTGTATTACATCTAAATCAAAGTAACTGTGTGCTGCTGCCTGCAAAGAGCCCTTTCACTGCTCCTTCCCTTTCCTCCCCCACCAGCGAGCTCCGGCTGCTTCCCTGGAGGCAACTCAAGGGATTGTGCAGCTGAAAGAGTGAGCGAGCGGCTCAGAGCTGATCCAATGCAAGCTCATGCACCAAGCCAGTGCAGTGATAAAGAGAAGCATTTTACTCTTGGATCCAGTTTATCCTGGCCACATCAAGGCCTGGCTCATAGGAAACAACTGGGGTGCAAGCAATAGGGGTAGCATATACATGCAGTTGTCCAAAATTAGGTGTAACATGAACCTTTTTAAGATACCAGGTGATGCTTTAAACATGCACATCTGGGTGCAGTCTCTGACTCCTGCTGTTTGGGAAGGTTTCTCCTAGGTGTGGCAGACAGCTAACAGAGAAATTAACCCTTCAGTACAAACCACCTTGAAACCTGTTTAAACAAGATAAAGCCTTTCATGCTTTCTATTGTGTAACTCATGCAGCTTTGCAGAAGTTTATACTAAAAACCACCAGTTGCTAGGTAGAATTAATCTTACAGCATCAGGCTGGAAAGGTGAGTTCCTTACTTTTTTTTTTTTTAAGAAATGCTGGTAAGCATTTAAGACATCTGAAAACCAACAAAGCCAGCAAATGCTTTAGGGAAGAGCAAAGAAACAAAAAAGACCTTGACAAACAGAAATTTTGACAAATTCGGCGAACAAGAATTTTGTTTCAATCCCACTGCTGACATTCCACCCCTCTGCTTGCTTCGAACCCCCAGACGAACAGCAAGGATGCTGCCTGAATGGTCTGTACCACAAGACTGCCTAGGGCACAAGGCTAGTTAGCTCATGTCACACAGCAGTGTGCACGCCCACACTTATACAGGGACAATCACAGGTCCAGACAGAGACATGAGAACACAGCAATATACAGAAAACTGAAGAGAAAAGGAGTGAAAACAATGGTGCAGAACAATGGTAAGATGATTTGGACTAGTGAGGTGAGTAGCCTATCACATCAACCTTAGCAGAGCAATCATCTTACCTGCCTGATGGGGCACAGAAAGCTGCATCCCGAGTCGCAGGACTGCAGAGGAACAGCAGCAGTAGGGTCTCACAGTGTGGGGGTCCATCCAGCAGACTCAGTACTTCAGGCATGGCCTCATCTTCTCCTCTGTATAGACATCATTTGTCCCAAGGAAGAGCAATGCTATAGCATTAAGTGCAAATATGTGAGATGCTAGTGATCTGGCTGGGAAGCATGAGATAAGGGAAACTTTACGAATCTGTGGTGACTCAGCTGCCACAGAGGTGATTCTTCTGTTCAGTTATGAACATACATAACTTCAGCAATGTTATTGTTTTTGATGGACACAACAGCTCCTTCCATGTGAGGGTGACACAGGGACAAAGAAAGGAAAGTTTGCACCAGTAATGATCTACCGTGACATCTAATGACCAACAGGGACAGGGCCACTTCCCAGCTGAGGAAGGCCTGCAAGGAAGTTTATGTTTGATGCAGCACAAAAGGAGACAAAAGGACAGGTACAAAAAACTCCTTGAGGCTTAAACAGAAATTTGAGACTACAACACTCTATGCTAGGATATTTTGCAATGAAGTAAGGTGAATTTGTTTTTAACCTCTTAAAGCAGGTGTCCTGGGGTAAATTAACCAGCCGTTCTGGAAGTCTTGGATGCTAATGGACAGAGCAAGAAGGAATGATAATACCAGCTCAATAAAGCCTAAAAGACAAAATACATTAGCAGCATGAACTTAATGTATAAAAAGGTGGAAAATGACGTTTGTTGGGCCAGTAAGGAGAAGGCAGCTGCTACAATACTAGAGGACAAGGGCTTGCACACATTTTTTATTTCTGTGAATGGAAATGGGAGAAGGAAAAGAGCTTAAGGGAAAAGAGAGGGAGCCTTCAAAGTTATTCTGTGTCCTTAACTTCCCTGAGAATTTTTTCTTTCTGTATCTGATTTGGATTATAAAATCCCTGGGGCAGCAACAGTCTTTGAGTCTTCTTCAGTACTGGCCAAATCACTGATGCTTAATGAGCAAATACAATGTCAATAAATTAATATAAAGGTTGCCTTCTTGCAGTCTGGCACTTTGTAGATGACACCCAGTTAGAACTGAAGAAAAACATTTGTATTGAACCTGAGCACAGCATCAGCTTTAAGAGGAGAGCATGAGTCTTTCCACTGCCTTCAAAAGAGGGAGGATCTGGTTCATGTCGCAAACAATTCTTTGAAAGTAAGAGTGTGCAACTGAGTACTGTACACACGGGTACATTTCTACATATTGTGTATGGTAATTTCCTACCAGACAAACTACAGACCCAGCCAGGCAAGCTGCTGTGGACCCTGGGGTTCCATGTGGGTGCAGGAGACAGTCATGCAAAGCAGTTTGCTAGATTATGGCATAATTCATTGCTCTGGTGCCACTTAAACACTCTAATGGGCTTTCAGCAGGGATGACTGAGGTGCCGGGAGGCACAAGCCAAGCTAAAATAGATTTGTCAAGCTTATATCATGCTTTGCTGTAGTAGCTACATTTTAGACAGATTGTGAAAATTATGTTATTTTTGTGAGATTTAGATTACAATACTGCCTAGAGACTAATAAAAATTGGGAATTCTGCTGTAATGGTTGGGTCCCAAAATATGCAAGAACACCAACAGTCTGCAATCCTAACCATCTGCAAGCTAAAGAATGGCAAAGATTTATGCAGCATTTGGTTTGCCAACTTCAGCAGGCTCTGGGTTATTAAGAAGAATATAGAGGCTGATAAACACATTCATACACCTTTTGATGTGTTTTCTTTCCTATCCTGTTCACAATAATAAGTGCCGTTCTTTCCCTTCTGCTCTAGGCATCAGGAATTTATGTTGTTCTTTTTGAGTTGTTACAGGAAAGGTAGATTTGGAGGTGGTGGGAAATTTAACTCAGGACAAAGCTGAAAAATTGCTGCCATGGCCATTTCCCCCTCATCTAACTAAAACAACAACCTGGAAAAGATTTCCCAGATCAACACATCAAACAATGGGGAAAAGAAAAGTCCTTTTGTGGATAAAGTGGCATTCCCAGCATAGGGTTTTGTCACTGGAATTGTACAAGTAAAACTAGGAGTCTTACCTGTGTATTAACGTATTTAACATTAAGTCTCCTCTCAGGACAATTCCTTGTGAATGAATTCAGGGATCGCACAAAATGGACAGCACAACAGCAAGGGAGTTTTGGGCCATTTGGGTAAGAATCTGGTAGATGAGATTTCTCCAGGTGGAGCTGAGGGGGCTGTGTGGAGAGGAAGTGAGGTGGAAGGTGAAACAGGGCAGAGAGGAAGAGCCAGCCAGGGTGTGAAAAGCCTACAAATGGTGTAAATGGATTTCAACTTCTAGATAAGAAGGCAAGCTGAAGAAATGTCTGTCACAGAAACAATTTTTGCTTGTCTCCTCCCTCCCCTTTCCCAAGAAATTAGAATGATATACATAGTTAGATATATTTTCATATATATATATATATAAATAAAACTGGGAAGAAGGGTTGAAGGGAAAGTAAGACACACCATTGCAAAATGTCATGTAGTTAACAAGAAATGAGGAGTAGAAGAAACAATTAAAAAATACTGTGACACCATATGGAACTTACCACATTCAGCTGCATTTAAAAGCTTTCTAAAAGAAACTTTAAAAACAACTACATCCTCCTCACCTCAAAATAGTGTCCTTTGTTGGAAGACAATATCATTACTTACCTACTCCTTGCCCCCTGCAGTTTTACATGTTTGAATCCACAGACTGTCTAGTACAGGCATTAGAAACTTATGATCCTAGTGTAAGAGACAAGCACGTAGGCTGGTTTTAAATTGTAGACGGGCAAGCAGAGGTATGGCTTGGAGCATCGTGGCATTTTAAGAGACATGAGAAACAGAAAGTGACTCCCAGTCCTGATGGATGCAATAGCCATTTTCCGCTCAGGGTAAACAAGAAATCAATAAGATGCCCCCTTTTTAGTGTCAGCTGAAACAATGGAAAACCTCTGCCCAAGGACACAAAATACACAGATCTAAACAGCATAGGTCATCTGTTCCTGGGAGGGGTCCGAGATCAATGAGGCAGAGGACTGGAGGAGATGAAGCCTTGTACATTAAAGAGAAGGGGCAGAAACGTGAAAGAGAATGAGCAAGACATCTGGATATAAACTGAGATGCACCTACTTGCTGAGAAAAACTGAGGCTGTGGTTTTGAGAGATGCGGGGGGGCTGATTTAACACTTGCATCTAGGACTTTCTCCACACTTCACCCTTCTTCCCCATTCTTGGCCTTGTAGGGCCACTGTTCACACTGGTGCTGGTCCTTGTATCTCTCTCAACTCAAAACTCACACAACCCATCAACCCAGCAGAAAATTAACCCAGAAAAACTTAGATATGCATCGGTCATACATGTAGCACAGGCATTGTGTGGGATTGGTGGTGGAAGAAGGGGAGTACAAAGAGTGAGATGAGGGGGAAGATGAAGGGCAAGAGGAGAAAGAAGATAAGGCAAGATTTCCTTTCAAAGGAACAGAGCCATTCGATCAACCCAGCTGCCTGTGAAATCACAGCTTGAAAGCAAGCACGTAGAAGCAAAATGCAGTCTAGAAGTAAGCTGAGATGTTTTCTTGATGCTTTATTCTTGTTCTGTTCTCTAATAGGAAGAATACCAGATATTCTAAATTCTAGCTAACCAAAAGGTCAGGAGTGGTAACCCTATAAGGGTTCTGCTCTACTCCAGCTGTGGTAAGCCATCATGATTTGTAAACATGATTCAAGAAGCAGACAGCATATTAGATCTGGACAGATAAGAGTGTATGCTGCCTAGTGAAAGAGTTACATATACTTTGACATAGCTAATAAAATGCCATGCCTCAGCCTTTACTGTCTTCTGCACACCCATCCTTCTGTGAGGAATATCTGAAGATGTCATTAAGGACAACAAAGCAAAGCAAGCCTCTGAACTGCAGCCTGTGTATGCTAAATATTGCCCTGAATACACCATCACCTGCACACATTCCCATTGAAATGGGAGCAGAGGTGTCACCTGGTGCTTCTCAAACTGGGAGTGGGACAACAAAGTCCAACTTACAAAAAAATGTTAAAATCCATGGCAGTACCCTGGGAAACTACAGTTTATGATAGCCTTATTAATGCGCTTTATGGGTTTCATGTAGAATGCTCAAATACTTTTTTTGAAAGTTCCCACTAAAGCAAAACCTCCAGGATCACACCAAATATAGTCAGAAATGGCCTAAAGAAATCTCTCTATCCTTTCTTCCTTGACACCCATGACTTTTTATACTTCAGTGAAATACCTCCAAATGATTCAGTTAACGTCTGTTGAATTTTAAGGTAGTTAAAACTGAATTTTTGGAATACCTGGGGCAATTTGCAGTCTTGAGTACAAGCTATACCATGAGCTGTTTTATCTTGAGATCATGTAAAATTATCATGGTTTGCTTTGTGGATTTTATATCTTTATGAGAAAAAAAATATCCTTAAATTACCCATAGATCCTCAGGTAAAAATATTTTATGATGATGACATGAACCAGGTTAATTTAGCTTTTTCTGTCAACCATTTTAGGTCAACAATTTCAAAGGACACAGATGACCAGGCACATAGCATAAGGACAATGCAGTTGTGGTGCCATGTCATGCCCTAGTGAGAAAGAACAGATTTTGCCCAAGTCATCAGCAGAGCCCCCGCTGAGCTCAAGGAGTGCCATTTGCTTGCCAGGTATCTTACTAAGAGCAACAGAAACATTACTTTGCCAAGCTCTTGCCAGGAAATCAACTCTACCCATGTGAGTCACCAAAATGAAATCCTTCTCAGAGCAGACTATAACCACATAGATATTAGAACAAAATTCTTCACTGTGAGAGTGGTGAGACACTGGCACAGGTTGCCCAGAGAAGCTGTGGCTGTTCCAGACCTGGAAGTCTTCAAGGCAAGGTTGGATGCAGCTTTGAGCAACCTGGTCTAGTGGAAAGTGTCCCTGCTGGTGGCAGAGGGTTGGACTGTATGATCTTTTAAGGTCACTTCCAGCCATAACCATTCTGTTATTCTATTACTTTATTCTGTGACTTTATTCTGTCACTTCACCTTCATGCTGCTGATACTGCATTTTGGGCGTTATATTTCCAAACATAATACCCATAAATTCAAACAAAAGTCAAATTACAGCGGCAATCTGAGAAACTCAGGGCACTGGGTAAACCGAACCGCTTGTGCCACCCATGTTCTCCGGTGAAAGTGCACCCCTACGCGAGGCTGCAACCCGACAGCCGGGCCAGCACCGGGTCAGGGCGCGGCAGGCCGCCGCCCGGCCAGGACCGAGGCGCGGGCCTGCCCCGAAGGCCATGCCGCGAGCCAGGGCCGGGGCTAAGGGGACGGGTCCCCGGGACACTCCGCCGAGGCCGCCGCAGGCGATGCCGCCCGGGGGCACTGCAGGGCACCGGCAGAGGCGCGCCCTACAGGTGCCTGGCACTGGCCCCAGGCGTCATCCCCCTGCCAAGGGGGCAGCAGTAGCGAAGATCGACCCAGCCCCGCGGCCCCACAGCTCACCACACCGCGGCGGGTTGGACTGCACGGGCGGAGGGCGAGGCTCCACCGCCCCCAGTTCCCCCCTTGCCGCCCGCCCTGTCAGGCACCGCCTCCTCCTCGGCTCTCCTCCTCCTCCGCTGCCTGACAAGGGGACGGGGGCGGCAGCCGGGGGTCGACACAGCAGGAGGTAGTTTTCGAAGCTCCGCTGATCCGGGCTCCTTGTCGTCGTCCTTCTCCTGCGTGCGGGGCACTGAAGAGCGGCCATGGTGAAGGTGTCGTTCAACTCCGCGTTGGCGCAGAAGGAGGCGGTGAAGAAGGAGGAAGAGAACAGCCAGGTGCTGATTCTGCCGCCGGACGCCAAGGTGAGGAGGGCAGCGAGGGACTGAGACGCTGCGGCCGGGCGGGCTGCTTTGCGGCGGCAGGCGCTCTTCTCCGCTCCGCTCCGTTCGGCGGCGAGGTGCTGTCAGGGGGAGGGAAAGGCGCCGAGCACGATTTAATTCTTCATGTGGTCCTTCCCCCTGCGGCGATAACCCGCAGGCGGGCCGGCAGGGAAGGCTGCGCAGCGGTGCGCCCCGCCGCCCCTCTCGCCTCACGCTTCTAAAATGGCTGACAGGAGAACGAGCTTTAAAGCTCCGCTTCTCCCTACTTTGGGGATTTTTGTGGAGGCTTGGGTGTTATTCTGGTTTTTTTAGCCCGACAACGCTGGGGCCGCGTCCAGCTCGACTTCTAATGCCGCTTTCGTCTTCTCTCCGTCCCGTGTGCGGGCCCGCGAGTGGTGGCGAGCAGTGGGGCAGGCCCGGCGAGGGGCTGCCGTGGCTGGGCACTGCCGAGCCCGCTGCCCGCCCAGTCCCACAGCCTGTCTCCGGCGGCCGCCTGCGGTGGGGAGGTCGGGTTGGCCCTTAGGGGTGTTTGGGTCTGTCAAGGAAGTTGGTTTATGTGGGAAAGGCGGATCGCGTTTGGTCTTCACACCTCGTTTTAAATCCCTGCAACCGCACGGATCAGTCCGGCGAGCAGCGGCTAGCGAGCTTCAGGGCAGGGAGCGCGTGGTGAGGACCAAGGTGGAGGTTTGGCCGTGCTTGTGCCGCAGTGTGTTTGCAGAGCCCAGTGGTTGTGTGTCACGGGGAACTTCGCCTTGGAACCTGGGCTGGCTTAGCTAAAGGAACAAAGAGCTGCTTCCCCCCGCCCCAGAACAGCACCTGAACTCCAGCCGCTGTCGCCTTCCCTCCGCGGCTGCAAACGCAACAAAGAACAAAATAGTCAACGGCTTTTAAAGTTTTTGAAGCGCAAAACTGCTCAGAATAGAATGTTTTGGTTTTTTTTTTTGGTTGCAATTTCTGTGCTCCCGTAATCAAAACCAGGTTTTAATTAGGAGTAGCGTAATTTGCTCAAAGCTCTTTGAAAAGAGAATGAAAACTTGAAAAACGGCCAGCTGCGCAGAAACAGCACGCCTTGCTGTTTTCATTTTCTTGCACAGTCTTTTGTGTATCAGGCCTCTGAATTGCCAGATTGGATCTGCAGAATGTGTTTATTAATTTCCTATGTCTTTGTGATGAACTTCTGCCTGGGAATACAATATCTGTGGAGTTTTTAGCATGAAGTTATGTTCCCAGTGAGGGTTTTGCTGTGATTTTGATGGAGTCAGGTTCTTCACCTGCAGAATCCGTCACCATTTCAAAGCCCAGGAGGACCACAAGATATTTCGTAGTCACATCTTCCTGGTACAGCAAGTGGTTAAATTTTGCACTTCTACTGGATGTACTGCGCCTATAAAACTCTGACCAGAGTATTTAAGTCCTTAGAACACTGCCACAACAAATGAGACAGTATGATTACTGAATTGCTTTCAATTATGGGAATTCTTAGATGATCTGTGTGCTTGTTCCTAGGGGGAGTGCCATTCTGTAGAAGGTAATGCGTTCCCTGAGCCCAGTTTGAGCTGTGGAGTTACTTCCTGACGTCAGGTTTAGTGATCAATTTGACACCAAGCACTTAAGCAAGACACAAACTAAAGTCCCAGAAAACAGGTCATATGTGCTACCTTGGAATCCAGATCTGCTCCGGTGATGTTTGTTTCCAGATAGCCTACCAATTTGGGCTTGACATTCCTACTGCTAAACAAACAAAATATATCTGGCAGATTGTACACTGGGAAGCAAATCCTCGTGACCCTGTCCAGAGACTGACGGAAGCGTATTATTTGACTATTATTTCCTGAACGCAGAGCCGAGGACAAGATACAGGGTCTGCCTTGACTTTGCCCAGATCTTAGTACTGCATTCCTTGCTTGGAAATGAGACTTGCAAGCATTTATTAACCAAGTCTGGTGGTCTGGTCCCACAGTAGTTACTTATAAGTTCTTGCGCTGTTATCGGGATGAACACACCTGAATAAGGCTTGAAACAGTCCTAAAATATCATTCTAGGAGTGGGTGCTGTGCAGATGAAAATTCCAAAAGCAAATGAACACGGTCTTAAAGTACATTGAGCCTTTGACATTCTCCTTGACACATTTCCATCTTTCCTCAGCAGAATTGCAGACCTACACCTACCAGTGTGCAAAATTCTCTTGAATAAGCTTTTTTTAAGCTTGCATTCTTTAAAGCATAAATGTAAGCTGATCTGAGCGCAGTAGCATCATCTGTAGTTTTAGTAGATAAGACTATGCAATCCATGCAGGATTAAACAATACTGAAATGAATTGTGTCATGTAGCTATAGAGGTATTTGGATCTTTGAGTCTGGGAATTTATTCCCAGATCTCAGACAAAAAATAACTGAGGACCATTTTAAAACTTGATTATATTTGAGGTAAATGCAAGATATGCTCTAATATGAATGCATTGGAAATGAATCTTTTCCTTCCCCTCCACAAGGAACTTCTATGCCTATGCAGTTCTTTGGAAGGAAGGGAAAACAAACCACATCTGAAAAATGCATTATTCGTACCACTTCATTGCTGGAAAACCCTTAGCTTCAAGTGAGGTTTGAAGGCAATATGAGAACACGTATAGAACAGCGAATTCTGGTAGACTGAAAAAAGGTCACATCTTCAAAAGAGGATATATGGGACATTTGTTTTCCCCTCACCAGTATCTTTACAGACATTATTTCTCTAGGACAATAAATAGATCTGAAGCACAAGGGAAACACAGAAAAATGGAAAATACTTCAACTTTTGACAAAGCTTTCTTTTATGAAGAAAGTCCTGGGAGGTGTTCTGGACTGAAGTAAGCAGAAAACCTGAAGAATGGAAGAGGAGCAGAATTGTACATTCAGAATTTTATTATCAAGAAATTCCAAAGATTTGAGCAAGAGAGATTGGTAGACCAGTTGATATTTAATGAATAAAGCCAAATACTCTGAAATGGCCAGAAAATAGAGTGGGATGAGCTCTGGGCTAGCTTTTTGTCAGTCTCATTCTGATGCTTTTCCCAGCATAGTATCATGAAGACTGCCACTTTGCCTGGCATCACAGGATTACTCTCAAGTAGATAATCTTCCTAGGGCTTATTAAAGAGCGTTTTGCAGCCAAAATTTGCTGATGATGTGGTATAGAGATAATACGATCTCACCAAAAATTGCCCATACTGTCTGATGCAGACAGTAACAGGAAATTAATTGGGGAATGGAGGAGAGGAAGATGTGAGGCGAGTAGGGGATGTATCACAGGAACAGCAGCTTAAAAAAAGCTTTTGCAGAAGGCAATAATCTTATGCATTGGAGTGTGCTACTTAAAAAGGAGTTTAAAAATCAAGAGTGCTAATCCTGTCTCTTCATAAATCACCTGTCAGTACTACTGTGTGTTGTGAAAGTAAGCTCCATCCTTACTGTAGGCAATGTTACAACTCTGCTGCTGCTGTTGGGATGATACCTCTATGCCATAATTTTTGGCCAAAATGCAGAATACTCTTAGCGAAGGTTCTCAGGCCACATTTAGTTTTCCACTTTGCTCATTGTCCATATAATGGGGTATTTTATGACCCAGTTTCCCAACAAACAATGTGTGGTATTTTAGCATTTCTCCCTAAAATAGATCTTTGGAGAGCTAAAGCTGGTTCTGAGCATAGTTGAAGTCTTCCAACATTTTGCAGGCCATTCAGTAGTTCAAGATCTCCCCAAAATTCTTTGCGCCCTCAGTGAGTCTCAGGCAGTTGCTTTCCTCTGCTGAGGGAGGTGACAACCTTTTATTTCTTTCTTTATTTTCTTGCGTACTCAGCATATCTTTACCAAGTACAGCTTTATGTGCGGAAGCTGAGGGTTCACACATATGTATCGCAGCTGACCTTTGGATAGCTGTATCTGTGGAGAGTTCAATGTGAAAGTGTAAATGTTAAGAATTTTAGAAGCAGCAGCTTTCTGCATGTATTCTTTATGAGAACGTCCTCTGCAGTCTAGAATTAATATTTTTTCTTTGTTTTTTAGTTTACCTTAATCTTTTCTAAAGCATACTATAATAGGTACTTTGAGCACAAAGTAAGAGGGTCCACATGGGAAATACTGTTGAGCAGCTAATGAGTACTATTTTTCCATGTTGAAAAACCTTTAGATTTTGTGTAATTGATGTTAGATATTTCTGAAATAAAGGTGTTGGCTCTACAGTTGCTATACTCTGTGTGTGTAAATATGTCTAAATACTATATAACATATATGCTATATGTTAATGTGTACACTTATAAATAGCCATTTGCTTATTGTTTTGCTGTCAGGAAAGCAGGTTTTCCTACTTCCTGGGACATGACTGTAGATGGGATTTTGGGGTTGATTGGTTTGGTTTTGGTTTCTTGGAGGAGCTTCCTTATTCCCTTTATAGCCTTCTCCAGCCATATTTTCTATGGGCCTTTCACCAGTCACCATTGGGAAAGAGAAGTCTTTAGTTTCCTGTGCTTTGCATGATGCTACTAGGTCATTAAACCAACCAGCTTCTGCTGTCTGTCAGAGCACTCTGGCTTAAGGCATGATTATTTAAAAGAGGAGCAGAAGTAAAAAATCCTAGCAAACTGAATTCGCCCCCTTTTCTCCTCCCTGACTGTGTTAAGATTTTAATGAAAAGCTACCAAACCTGAGATGAAAACCCTCCAGTTTAAGGCTCAAGTGGCACGCAGGATTCTGTTGCTTACCTGTCAGTATGGCTTCCTGCAAGCATAAATTCAGGGAAATGGAGTTAGAAAACAAAATTTGTATCAGGAGTTGTTCATAAGAAACTTTTGCTAAAGAAAGAAGCTTTGTGGCTGGTTTCATCCTTTTCATGGTGAATCTGTGCTACTGGTTAAGTAGTGCAGCTTCCTGAAAATAGGATTGCTGTGGTCTTGAGACATTTGGCTTCTGAAGCTATTCTTTAGAGGTTGCCAGCAACTGAGAGAACAATAATAAAACTCCCAAGGTCTTCAAAAGTTTGTGGTGCTCCTCTGGAAATCTCTTGCTATTTTGAAGTGAGTTTTGGAATTTAGAGTTAGAAGTTCAAAAGTTTGTAAATTGCTTTGGAAGAACTTGTGTCATCCCCATTCTCCCCGGAATGGAAATGAACCCATGGGACAGAGGCATTCTGTCGGTGATCCTTATTTTGCTTCCTTTTCTGTTTCTCATCACTTCCTGACCCGAATAACAAATACAAAGCTTTGGTTGGCAAGTACAGCTATTTCCCAGAAGAATTATATTTAATGTTTCAAACAGGATGTATTCTACCAGACCTTTGTGATAACTGCTTTGTCAGTTGTTTCTATCATTTACCATTTTGGCTGGCTGAGCAAGAGCTGATGGCTGTATGTTGGAGCTTATATGAATTCAGTGCAGGGATGAACACAGAGACAATGCAAGTACTTTATGCAGTTCTAAATAGTTTATCTTTTCAGATTAAGAAATTTATTCTTAGCTGAGGCCCCTTGCCCTAAAAATGTATTTGGAGACTTTTTTTTGTTTAACATTGTCCTGTGGAAAAATCTGTAATTAGATGAAGCTTTATATAGTGCAGTATCTAGAAAAACTATCCTGTAATGTATTGGTATAGTTAATGCCATAAATAGTTCTTTTACATTCACTTGTGTCTTTCTCTGCTGTAATACTCTCTTCTTTCTGATGGACTTCAAGAAACTAGCTTGGGTGTTAATATTGCCAAGTGGTATGTAAAACAGTGCTTAAACAGAGGCTGTTGGTACTAAAAGCTCTGTTCAGTGGGAAAAGCTGAAGTTAAATGAGTTCATTTCTGAAGATGCGGATCAAGATGAAATGCTGAGCTTTCCTGTAAAAACAAACATTTGAAAGAAAATGTTCTTGGAAGCAACAATATTTTCAAGGGAAATGGTTTAGACTCCTTCCATTATAATGACTGTTTAATCCAACATATGAATGTCTATTTCAAGAAAAGTTTAATTTCAAAACATAATGTGTATGTGTATTTTTTCTGCTAAGCATTTTATTGAACTGTTTGTAGTTGCAAACAGTCTTAACAGTTTTGTTTTAATAGGCTCAGATCAGTTTTCCTTGTTATTTGCATGGAGTTTTTCTTTTTTTTTTTTTTTTTTTTTTTTTTTTTTTGTAATTTAAATTATCCTTTTTTTTTTGCCATTTTTTTTTTTTTTTTTGTTATTGGTTGTTTGGGTGGGATTTAAAATTGTTATAAAAATTTATACCCCCAGTAATGTTTTCAGTTAACTCTTCTGCAGTTGTGATTTTGGAGTATTTGTCAGCATTATACATATTTTCTGTGCAGTAGCCACTAGGTACAGGCACCAAATAGCATACATACAAAGAATGTACTTCTCTCTGTGACATTCAGGAAGTATCTTTGAAAGTAAGTATTGCATTTTAAGTCTGAATCATTTTAAATGTTCTTTATTCTGTGTTTCCAAAAACATTATGATGTATTTAAAACATAAGAACTACAGCTGGGATAAGTAGTGGTGTATTCTAGTAGCTATTTCATAGACTCCTTTTTTTTCTCTTTCCTCCCCTCTTTAATGCTATGATTGACAAAGGTTGGCATTATCTGGTTTTAGTCTCCTGATCCATATGAATAATACAACATTCATTTTCTTCCTATTTATGTACTGCTTTTTATCCTCAGTGGAAATTACTTTGAGTCTACAGATGAAAAGCATGCTAATTTATAAAACTCAGATATCTGTCCTAATTTTACAGACGTGGTAAACCAAAGGAATGAGATAATTAATAAGATTGAGCTCTGCAATGAAGTCAGAAATGGTTTTGCAGCAGACATCACGTGGCCCAGGGTTTGGACCACAATGGACATACAGAGAGACACAAGCTCCTAGCTTCATCTGCAAGCAGAAGTTCTTTGTGCAGCAGCCTTACAAAATCCACCCTGAAAAAACACCCAGCAAAGTAATATTTGCACAACAGTTATTATAGAGGTTGTGGGAAAATAGTTGGTGTCTTGTTTGCCTTTTCCCTGTAGTGTCAGTTTGTGTGTGTTTATAAATATTTTTAAAAGTTTATATAATATATATTATTTTTTATATATATATTTACCCACGCACAAAAATAAAACCCACAGGCATTTTAACAGTAGAGTTCCCTGAATGCAAATCCTTCAGTAATTTGTGGTTGTGTTCCTCCCAGGGTTCAGCATGCTTTTGATGGTGGCTTTCTGCTGTTCTGAGAGTAGAATGAGAGAGTGGGATGACTGTGGAAAAAGTACACTGGGGAGATCATAACTGAGAGGGGGCAGTGATCTCTGGGGTGGACCCTACATGGTTGCTGAATCATAAAGATCTCTTTGTTTTAAAAGTCTGAGTAGAAACCCCTTACATTTACACGTTTGAAAATGCAATCCCCTTTACAGGGCAGGAGGCTGAACATGACATTCCGAGGCTGCTGCGTACTGTGGTGAGTTGTCTCGCCTAAGGTTTGTAGGTTTGGGAAGCTCTCTTGGTGAGGTGCTTGAACGAAAGCTAGGGTCTGTGTTTCTGAAAGGTATGATGCAGCCAGGTGCTGGGTACTGGAGTGTGTGCTCTGTGTCAGGCTTGGAATAATCTAATTGCAGTGAAGTCCTTCAGATCCTTACGGCGCTTTGTTCTAGAAAGAGGGTGTAATTAAATGTAAGCCTTTCAAGGTCAGCTGCTCTGTGCTGATATTCGTAAGTGCTACAATTAATTGTTTGCATGTAGAATGATTTCCACTGAGAGAATACTTCTTGCCATACAGCTACTACGTATCTTAATTCACTAATATATGTATTAACAGAGTATGTTTGTTTGAGGATAGGGCTGTCGCTTAGAGGAACCCCAGCAGGCTACAGTAATGGATGGAACAAAACCTCATGAGTTTCAGAAATAACAAATGCAAAGTCCTGTACCTGGGAGCAGCCTCACCCATTCCATCAGGACCTGGCTGAAAGGCGCAGGGTTCCTGGTGGACAGTCAGCTGGGCACGAGTCACTGCCATCGCTGATCACTGCAAGCTTTACAATCCAAAAAAGCAAGGTACTGACAAACTGGTGTGAGTCTAGCAGGAGCCACCACAGTGGTCAGGGCTGGAGCATATGCCCTGTGAGGAGAGGCCAGGGGGTGTGGGGCTTGTTCAGCCTGGAGATGAAACAGCTGCTGGTGGACTTCTCTGCAGCCTGCCAGCACCTGGGGAGAGGTGGCTGAAAAGACAGTGGCCATAAATTGGGAAATCAGAGTTTCTAACTGCTTATAAGCAAAATATTTTTCAACCTGAGGAGAACTGAATGCTGAGCAGGTTACCCAGAGGAGTTTTGAAGTGTCAGTACTTGGGGAGGTTTTCAAAACTTGACTGGACAAGAGCCCTGAGCAGCCTGGACAGACTTCAGAGTCTGCCTTCCTTTTGAGCAAGAGGCTGGACTAGAGACTTCCCAAGTGGCTTCTGTGATGCTAGATTCTACTTTTGAGAGAAACTGAGACGTGGTGTTTGAAACTTGCTGGAGATGGCATACCATCTGTGGCTGAACTGGGAATAGAGTTATTAAATTCTGAGGCTCAGTGGTGCATATGTGCATGCTAATGAGATCTCTTGGGTGAAAGAGCCAGCACCGCTTGGGAAAATAGCCTTGAGAGAAATCTAGGTTAAATCCACACAGTGTTCCATCATACTGATGCCTGAGATTCAGGCAGTCGTAAGAAGAAAACGGAGACATTGCAGACATAAAAAGGGAGCAGGAAAAGGAAGAAACAGGAACTGGAACAATCAAGGTCAAAAAGATAATTTAGTATTGATCCATTTTAAGTGGAATAGGAACTTTCTAAGTTCCTGTTTTCAAACATTGATCTAATTTAGGATAAAATTGAGAGAAAGACTGCATTTAAAGTTACAGATTTATTTAGTGTAGGTTTTTTAAGTATGGTAGAATTGTAAGTCAAAGAGTGCAGGTGGAGAAAAGGGTTTATTTTGGCAATGTGTAAAAATGAAGCATTTTTCAAATATGGACATTTTAATGAAATGCCATGTTTGACAGGCTGTAACCGTGAAGAGTGTAGTGATTTTGTTTTCTGAAAGCCAAATGTATTCTGAAAAATGTCTCATATAACCTGTTAGGTTGGGGTTTCATGTGAAAAAATAAACACCTTTCAGGCACCTCTTGCCAGATAATCTAACCCTTTCATCTGAGTGTTTTAGTCTATGACTTGCAAACTGTTGCACTAGAACACTTTTCTTAAAACACTTGAGAATAATAGGTGTGAAATGCAGAACAAATTTCTGTCATTCTAATATATGAAAATATAGATACATTCATCAACATTTATATACTCTATGAGAAACCTGACTTCTGCCGCCTCTTCACCAGCCAAGCTTATGAAAACTTTTTTGTATCCGGTACAGTACAGAGGCAGTTGCAGATGTCTGTGACTGTCAGCAGCACAAGAACTTCTGAATTCAACCTCCAGACATTTAAAGACAACACATTTTCCAGGTGCTGCGGGTTTTGTTGAAGTTTCATGTTGGGGGCAAGATGGGAGGGAGAAGGCAGAAGAGTCATAAAGCTCCAAACCAAAGGAAATAAGAGGATGTGTGGAGCTTTATCTGTCTAGTGCAGACCTAGCATCCTGGATATTTTTTATTATTTATTCTTAATGAAGCAAGTGGTTATGGTTGTTTATTAATCATCTTCCTGTATTGTATTAATGTTAATTAAAAGCTGTAGATGTGTGTCACAGAATGGCTATGATCGTGAGGGACCTTTGGAGATCATCTGGGCCGCCTACCCTGCTTGGGCAGGGCCACCTACCCTGCTTGGGCAGGGCCACCTAGAGCTGTTTGCCAGCGATATGGCCAGTCAGATTTTGAGTATCTCCAGAGACTCCACAACCTCCTGAAACAACCTGTGCCAGTGCTCGGCCACACTGTAAAAAGGTATTTCTTCATGTACAGAAGGAATTTAGAGTGATATTAAGATCTTGTGTTGATTGCAGTACAGAGAAAGAGGAGAGCCATCCTTGGCCCTGAGTATTCACAGTGAAAACACAGGACAAGCGGTACAGGAGTGCCGACTGGTGGGGCAGAGTCAAGGTATAGAGCACTTCTATGGCCGTAGTCCAGCTCCTTGTCCCAAGACTGAACCACACTGTTGCAGTGATGATTTATCTTGTAGCAGTAATGAAAGGAGGAAATCCAAATAAGGTGTGCCTGGTGCTCTGTGAGTGTCAGAGACCAAAGAAAGATGCAGGGGTCATAGAGGTAGGGTAAGAAGGAAATTATAGGAAGACTTGAAAGTGGATTTGGTGGTGAGAGAAGGGAGTTGATGAGTCTTGGAACTGGACAGAAAAAAGAGGATCATTTTCTGGAACAGTTTGAAGACAATAGTAAAATATAGTGTGTGGTTAGTTGTACAGTTGCTGTAGACCGCCTGGGATGAGGATATAGCCAAAACCTGTGCATGTGAATTACCTGAAGAAGGCCCTTACTGGTCTACAAAGACAGAACTTTCAGGCCATTTAAATAAGTATATTCAGTTTTGGGTTTGATTTTTTTTCACTGCTTTCTAGTCCATGTAAGACCACACCTAAGAATAAAATTAACCATTCTTAACAATACTGCTCCCAAATGTAACTGAAGTGGCAGACTAAATAGTTACAAGCTTCTTCCTTCTTTTTCCAGCCTCTTTAATTGTTGGCTGCTGTCAAGTTTCATAATGACTTATCTCAGAAGTGGAAGGCAGTGTTTAGGTAGATCAGGATTACTCACATCAGTTAAGAGTTGCAGGATTACTCTTCCAAAACATTCTTCTTTTATTGTCCCTCTCTCACATTGCTGTGGGTGAACTGCTGATTCACATGCTTTACATTCACTTTACGGTTGCAATTTTCCTCGACTTCCTGCCAAGAAATTGAACTCTTCATGTTCCGCCATGTTTCTCTCTAGTTTTATTTCCTGCTCCCCTTTCCTTGCCTGTCTTCTGATTTTTCTTTTCCGTTCACTTCCGTCTTAGTCAATAAATGCAGCTACCTTGTGATCCAACAGCAGATTCCCTTTTTAAGATGATCCTGTGCTGGCTGCTTATATAAATATTTCTATTCCATGATGGTTATGACATTGAACCATGAAATAAGTCATTTAACAGATTTGACGCATGCCTCTTTTTTTAATAAAGCACCCCCATTTTTTGGCTAAAGGTAGCATTCAACTAATATCAAAATGACCTTGCATTTTGAACTTTAGAAGAAAGCTCTTGAAGTGTATTTTCTTCTTCCTGCTGGATTTCTTAGTGGTGTACAACAGATTCTGTATTTATAGTATTACTTTATAGAACACATACAGATACTAGAAATGCAAGAAGAGGTTAATAGTACCAACTGCCTTACAGATAATTTTAATTAATCTCCTTGGTTATGTAGGCTACGTGACTACTGCGGGCAACACCAGAACTAAGGTCTGGTTTTCATGCAGTTCTTCAGGCAGAGCGCCTTTGGCCAGATGGACAAGTCTGTGTCCATCTTGGAGAAGAAGAACCGGCAGTGCTGCCACAGAAGGGTCTCAGTGTTCAGATATCAACAACACATAAACAACCATAGCTTGTTTTCAGGCTTTGTCATCTGAGTAGAAAGAATACATCACTCCATGTGATAAGCAAGAGATCTCTGAAGCATCTATTGTATATAAAGTCGGTTTTCCCAACTGGCAAGTTAAAAGATCATTGTACATAAAATTTAAATTTCGTTTTATTAGGAAGCATAAAATTGCTGCTTGAGAGGCAGATCAGTATTATGGTCTTCCAGATTTGCAGCATCTGCCAAGTGAGGAGTCTTGCAAAAGCCTGCCTTAATTTCCCATCTGCAACAAGTAATAAATAGAATACCAGGCTTGGAGCAGTCTTCAGGCAGCAATACCATGGGAGGAATGCAGAACTCTGTCTAAATTAAGTTAATTTTAAATTGACTGTCTTTTGGGAGGTTTTTCTACAGATGTCAGATTTACAAGTCAAAGCAGGCAAGCCTGACCAAGAGAATTCAGTTTATACAGCAGTGGTCAGTATTTTATTTCAAGACTTTTTAGCGTCCCTCATTAAAAAACACATTTAGGGAGACATCAGTAACTTCCCTTCTCCCTACTCCGCTAATTAAAGCTGCACTTGGTCAATATTTGCCCTTAGGAGGCTCAGTCTGTCCCACTGCACTCTGTCCATCCATGTGAGTTAACTGTCATGCAGAGGACCTCAGAAGAAAAGTTGCAAACAGCTTATAGCCAGTTCTATGCACATTAATTGTAAGATTTTATATGTGTGCGTATATATGCATATGTACAAACACACACATTAAATGTCCAGAATTACGTATCTGAGAATAACAGTGTGTATTATGCTGCAGACATTTTTAGTAATACCTGTAATAGTAATATTCGGCATCTGATTTCTCTGTGAATCAAAGACTGTGTGTTGGTACTGAAAGACATTTCCCCCTCCCAAAATTATTTTTATTGCCATTGTATCTACTTTTAAATTGGGCCATTATTTTTTGCATAGGTGCACAATGGTCATGCAATATTCTGGACTGTCCACAGTATAACCATCGTATCTGGTTTAGGTGGATTCTTACCTCATTGGTTCATACGTTGGTTTTTTTTTAAATCATATTAATTGATGTGGCCTTAATTCCTGCAGAGGAACAAGGTCTGATAATCTCACCCATTTTCATATGAACTAGACATATGCCTTGTAAGTTTTAGACTGCTTTTCTTTATAATGTTAAAGCAATTATATTCCGCTATGTACAAAAAGCCACAAAGGGAAAATCTGTGTAATTACCAAGTCTAATTATACACATTTGTGGCTCAGTTTTGGAGCTTCTTGGAAGAATTTTGTACAGTTACCCCAAACATGAATTTGGTCCTTTTTGAAATTCAGCATTTACTTAAAGAAAAAGAAAAGCAGCATTGAAACTGAACAGTGAAAAGAGCAACAGAATACATGGCCAGTAGTTGTTAATAACTGCAAATGTCTGTAGGTTTAGGGGGCGTTAACAGTTTTACTTTCTTTTAATCCACTCATAAATACATCTCTGGGATGATTTCTCTCTAGTTGAGAGGTGTTTTGGTAATTAGTTTGTGGTAGCATTTGTCTGCCTCCAAAGTGTTTCATGGTTCTGGTAATAAGACAGAGTGCAGCTTTACATTAGCTACTGTGGTCACTGATGAAGGCGTCATCATGGAAAACTGGAGTAATCTCATACTTTCTTTGTGAGAAGAAGACAGATTTGAATCTTGCCAATCTCAAATAACAGAGAATTTAGCACATTTTCTATCTAAAGTAGTTCCTGCAGAGCTTGAAACTATTCAGGTTGGGGAATTCCGAACAATTTAATTTTAACACCGTAGGATTTAGTGTACAAGTGGCAGAAAGATGCTTCTGTTTCATGTCTTGTTCATGGGAAATAGGCTAATCAAATGTTTTCCAATTAGAACAATCATCTCATCGAGGGAAACAAGCCAGTATTGGGCTTGCATCCAGTTCCTCTTAAGGCATTTTGCATCAGTGAAGATTAGTTCTGTGGCATCATCTTAAGGTTGAGGATTCACCAGGGTGTTGGAAGTACACAGGGTAGGGATGAAGCAGAAGAGGGGGAAGTAAAGGACCTGAACAGCAATAATGAGTTATTACTGCTCACAGAAGTAGAGAAGGATATTTTTAGAGGTCAGTCTTGACCTCAAGTATATGATGCTTTCTTTTGTCAGATACCTCTAGCAGTGGAAGGCTGACCTAGGGAAAAATTAGTCACCAAGGCTGCAATATCATGTTGTGCTCTGGCTTCAGAAGCCATTGTTGCTATCTGGGAACAAAGTGCAGTGGGAACTATGTGAGGAGAGGTGCTAATACTGTCCCTCGTGGTAGGGATCTGTTTTCACTTAATGTATTTTCTTTCAGAACACGAGTCACCTGGAAGGAGGATGAGCATCCATCACACTTTCTCTTGCAGTGCATATGGTCCTTTATATAGCAAGGGATGAATTAGTCTTTTGGGTCAGTTCAGCTCAAACTAAGCCATCATGGCAACAATACAGCAGCTTAGCCAGCTTAACCACGGGACAGCTACTAATAAAAGTATAATTTAGCTTCAGTAGGGTATGTATAATAATTTAATTTAAGGTGGTTTTAAACTGCTGGATAATGTACTTAATTTTCAAATTCAGAAGAGGAAATCAATTCTGTGTTCTCCTTCAACAGCTTAAAGTGTTTTCAGTGTTAATGCATGTGGTTCCTCTTCACTGACGTGCAAGACTTCCATGCATCCACCTAAGCAAGTGGGTAAACTGGGCTTGAACTCTTGCTCTAAATTTGGTGTGCTGTTTTCAGTAGACTATGGACAAATCAATGGAGTAGGCAAGTACAAATACAAAATAGCTTAACATGCTACCACTAGGGATGCCTTCAGAAATAATAATGATTAAATTTAGCTGCTGTTAGAGGATAAGAGAGTTGTATTAAACCTGTTGTTTACCTCTGTCGCCTCGTATATCAAACCAAAATTCTTTAGGGTATAATACTCATAAACTTCTTCAGGTTCCTCCAGCATGGTAAAAGTTACTTTCCTTTTACTGATTATTTTTGTGGCCTATGCAAAATTAATTTGACATTAATCCCCATTACCAGGTAGGTGTTCACACTGTGTGTGCCTTCTGCATCATTTCCCGGATGCCTATTTTGTTAGTCTTTCTGAACTTAGAAAGTGATCTAAAACTGGAAGAGGCAATTATTCCACTAATGGATGATTCTGCTTGGAGTTTAAAAAGCGGGGGGTGTAAAAGTAGCACTGGGAAAGACTAAAGATACTCTGTATTCTTCATTAGGGAATATTTTGGCATTCTATCCCAAAGCAAGTTTGCTATCCTTTTTTTCTGACATTAACTTGCAACAGTTTAAATGACATTGTTCAAAAAGGTTCAATCTGGTGTCCTTTATGCTCTGAAATATCTGGGGAACTAGTTACCTAATGATACAGGGCAACATAAAAATAAAAATCCTTGTTTTACCTGGTTTAGATTTATAATTGAGATGATTTATAAAAGAATCCACAGTGAGTCTTAACCTGACCTGAAAGTTAATTAGATTACTATGGGTATTATGTCCTATTCTGAGTCTTTGCAAACAGACAGGTTAAAAACCATGCAGCCAGTAATCCTGTGATTCTTTACACTGAATTCCTTAAATAATAAGTAATGTAAAAGCTTTTAAAAGCTGCTACTTGTCTTTTCATTCTGCTTTTTCAGGCCATGGCAACTGTTTTCTAGCCACGCTCACTTTGTCTTGTAATGTATCCCAGAAATGTTGGTTGGAAGGGGCTTCTGGAAGTCATCTGGTCCAACTTCCCTTTAGAAACAGGATGGTTGCCAAAGCAAGATCAGCCATGACTTTGTCTAGTTGAGTCTTAAAAACCTCCAAAAATGGAGATTTCACAATCTGATTTACTGCAGTAGTTCACAAGGTAACGTAAAACAAAATCTGTGAAATATCTTCACTTTGACTCTAAATATTTCCGAATCAGATTTTGGCAGCAGTTGGCTGGCAAAGAAGCTGCGTTGCCACTTCTGTATGAAAAATAATTGCAGTGTACTGTAAAGATGGGTTTCACATCACCTAATTTTAGCTGCATATGAAGTAGGTACCTAGTTTGTTAAACAAGGAGTTTCCCCCTATAAACAGTGAAATCAGTCCCTCCAAAAGACTGCTTCTCCCTCCTGGGGATTGTTGGGATGAGTCTGTCTCATGAAGTGCCTCTTTCTCCCTACCGTTTTACAGGGAGGGTCCTCTAGCCTTAGACTTGCTTAGATGGCTTCAGCCAGATGAAAATTCCTTCCCAACAGGGCCAAGGCAGTGTGGGGACTACACCCACAACTTTGATCAAGTGGGAAATAATCCTCATTAGCAAATGCTGCAAACCCCCACCATGAAGCAGAACATCAACTGACAACCAGAGCTATCAATGCCTCCTCAAGCACTCTTGTCATGCTCTTCCCCCATTTTATGGTTTGGTTTTTTTTGTTTGGCCGTAATGATTTTGCCCTGGTCATTTCTCTACCCTATTGGTTTTTTTTGGTTGCAAAGAGGTAATGAATTGCTTTGTATTTCCTTGATTTCTGGTATTTTCCGAGGATTGTCATGGCTTGGAAGAGGGTGACTCAAAAAGATGGTTTGTTGGTTGATTTTTTTATGAATGCAAGTTATGCAGACACTTGGAGGAGAAAAGAGCATTGTAATGTGGCTGATAGAGGAAAGATTTTGCAAGCAGCAGTGTATTGCTTAGGATGCCTGTGGGGACTGCACAGTTATGCAAGTAGTGCCCCAAAGGGGAAACATCTTGTCATTCCTTTAGCATAACATGAACAGCAGAAAGAGGTATGGCCAACAAAGTTTCAGAACAGAAAGGTTCCTTAACAACAACTTACGAAGCATTTTTTTTGATACCCACTTGTATGATTCTCTTTTGTCCTGATGGAACAATGTAGGAAAGGATATGTTTTGCTCTCCCTATTACCTTTGATCTTTTGTTAGTTCATCAGGTTCATTTAAATTGCATATATCAAGATAAAAAAGAATCTGTCCTTTCTGAATTGACTTCCTTGCTGTGCTGATGTTGCAAGAGGTTGACTGAGAACAGTTATTTTTCTGTAAAGTGGCTTACTGTGTGCTGTTAGGTATCTCAGGAGATTTTGTTGGATTTTTCTCTTCCTTAAGACTGAAGTCTGCTGATTTAGTCAGTGATAATGTCATTAAAAATGACTGTTGGTACAAGTTTTCCTAATAGGGGTTTTAAACTTTACCAAATAAAATGCGTTTCCAAGCAATTGTGGTGATGTGCATATAGCCTTTTCTGATGGATGCAAGGTTTGTACTTGTTGGGCCTGAAGTATCTGCTGTCATACATGTCTTGGGAACAGTGTGCTGAAGGTCTCTCTCTGATGCACTGCAGGATCCTGAGGATGCTGTGCCTGTCGGGCAGAGGAGGGCCTGGTGCTGGTGCATGTGCTTCGGATTGGCCTTCATGCTGGCTGGGGTGATCCTGGGTGGTGCCTATCTGTACAAATATTTTGCATTCCAGGTAAGTCAAATACATTTCATTATGAGAGGGTTGTGTTTTTCTCTGTTACACCTTACATTTGGAAGAGGGAGGAGGAGCAAAAGACTAAACCAGAAAGCCTTTCTGCTTTTTTTTGTTTCCAAAACCTAAGCATTTCTAAAGGCAAAATATGTGGCCTGCTCTGAAGTTAGCTATTAGCAGAGGAGGGCAGAAGTGAAGCTGGCAAAGAAAAGGGAGCAGCACTTTTGGAAACCTTACTTTGCAGAGGAAGGATTATATCTAAATAGGACTTGGGCTTAGGAACCGCAGCGGTGTCCCAGATTTTCACCCGCTCTCTCTGTGTTCTGCAGTGACGAATACTGGAGGTGGATTAACCCCTTGAAAAACCTTCTTGTCTGACCCCAGGTTTCCTAGGCACATGCAGCATTGCTCATGCACAGGAAAGGGACTGCTTGTCAAAGAAGTGCAGTGTCTCTCCTCCTTCCTAGCCTCCAGAGGAATACAAAATCCAGGGCCTGCAGCAGACTTGGGAGAAGCTCAGTCAGCGTGGTTAAACATGCTCTGTCAAGTCTAATCCACACTGATGAGATCAGACCTCTGACAAAATGTATTTCCAGTCTTTAACAAGTGGCACTGCTGCAGTGGGAGCCCTTTGAAGACAGTGGTGCCAGGGAAGTGGAGCATTTATTCAAAAGATGGGAGACCTGAGTTAAATGTTGTCTTCCTCAGGGAGAATTGTCATTGGGCAGCACTGGATATATGCTGGGCTATTGCCCAAGTGGTGTGAGCACACCCTTTCTCCTTCAGAAACTGCCAGGGTTGCAAGATTCACAGTCAGAAAGGGAGAGAATAAGTGAAACATGAATCCCTCTAGCCCTCTGGTTAGTGCATGTAATTATAAGGTATAAATTCTGTGTTCTTGTCCCTGCTACTGGGATTATTGTTTTTCTCCCCATTTTAGTAGCTGCAAATGAGGAAGGCAGAGTGATTAAACATGAGAAATTCTAGCTGAACTTGCAGTTTATAGTCTCTTTGCCTGTCACATTAACCTGATTCACAGGGGAGCAGTAGTGTTGCAAGTGATGCTTAAACAGCATAGTGTTATCTTGGTGGATTTACAAGCTGAGAGTAGCTGAAGGCCCATTGTAACACTAACTCATGTTCCATCCATTCCACCTGCGGTGCTCCACCTTTCACATCCCAGCTAGCTGAAATGGAAGGTGCCTTTTCATTCAAATTTGTTTATGTCAGATCGGGGTTGAAGGAAACATTCAGGAATTGGGCTAAATTGCACTGAAGACACGTTTCCAATTTAGAACTTGAAATTGATGCCACGTGCATATACATAAGTTGCATGTTTCTAAAACTATCTGGTGTATAAATTTGGGATATAACTTCCTCAGGACTTTAATTTATACTTCATTAAAGTAACCTGCCGTGTGTACTGTGACAAAATTGGTTGTTTTATTTTCTATTACTTGTTTGTCTTTTAAAACTGTTCAAAAATATTTTAGAAAGTGACTTTCAAAACTTCTGAAGCCTTGCAAAAACTAAGCAACTTCACAGAGGGTGAACCTTCCAAGGCTGGAAGGAAACTCTTGCAGTCACCTGGTCCAAGCCACTGCTGCAGGCATGACCAAATTCAGAGTTAGACTTGCTTTTTAAAGGTGATCTGGATGATCAGTTTCAGTATGTTAAGTTGTAATTATTGACCGCATTTAAATAATAATTTAATTCTAATGTGCATGTATATAGATGTAGGAACTTCATTGTCTTTCTAAAAATAAAGATACAATGTGCCACAGCTAATGGATGCAAAACAGAAGACTAGATTTTAAGAACCTGCTTTTGGGATCGTGTTTTCCTTGAATTTCAGCGAAGGGCTCCCTCTTGGTTCAGTACAGTCAAGGTTTTACCCGTGGTCCTGTTGTAGATAGCAACTGGCTCCTGCTCTGGTGTATAGGTCAAATTGAAGGGAAAACATTTCATCTCGGCTGACAGGTTTTTCTTCTCCACTGTGATTTGAGAATATTAGTTTTAAACTTGTGATGATGTTTTTGTTGCTGGGTTGTTTATTTGTAGCAGGGTGGCGTGTATTTCTGTGGAATAAAGTATATTGAAGATGGCTTAAGTTTACCAGAGTCTGGCGCAGAGGCTCAGAGTGCTCGCTACCGCACGATTGAGCAAAATATTCAGATCCTGGAGGAGGAAGATGTTGAGTTTATCAGTGTGCCAGTCCCCGAGTTTGCTGATAGTGATCCTGCTGATATCGTCCATGACTTCCACAGGGTAAGAAATACTTCTGAAGACCTTGAAAGCATCTAAAACTGGGAAAACGCTCCCCCTCAGTCATCCTGATAAATGTACTCCCTAATTATTGTGGTGGGGGAAAGCAGAGGGTGGAGGAGGCAGTAGAAACGTTTTGATCAGCAGCAGGCTGCAAGCAATTAACTGGGCGTACAAAGTACAGCATTATACAGTCATCATGAGGGAGTCTGTAAGACACCATTTGCCAATACAATTCTGTTTTTAGAAAGGGAAAAAAATCCTAGAGCTGTTTGCTTTTGTTAGTATGAGGAAGTAACGAAAATACAGTTTGTGCTGTGCTAAGTCCACCAAGCCAGAATTTGACCAGCTACTGTGGTGCCAGGGGAGTTTGGAAAGGGCTGTCGTAGCTTTGACCTCAACTTGCAGGGACTGATTGCATGTGACATGAGTAGGTTCAGGCACCCCCAGAGGTGCTCTCTGAGCATGGCTCAAAAAGCCCAAAGCAGCAGCAGAAAGGGAAGGAAGCAACGAGTTGGCTGACCTTGGAAGAGAGCTCTTTTCTCAGGTGCCTTAGGAAGTCTTGTGCACCACGGACTACTGTGATTCCTAAAGGCACTGAACTAGGGTCTCAAAGCACTTTTAGCTGTTTCTTCCTTTTTTGGAGAAACAACATTGATAGGGATCATGGTAATGAATTTTTTGCCAAGACAGTTGACAGGCCTACAGTTCTCGGTATTGGCGAGAGCTGTAAAACATTTAGAAACCCTTCTTTTCTGTAGCAGCCTCATGGAAGCTGTCTGATAGTGATGAAATGTTCTGCAGCTGGTTTTCAGGAAGCTGAATTTCTGAGAACATTTGAAGACTTCACTGAGCAGCTTTTTAAAAAAAGGCTGAAAAAGAATAGGGAAGTGTCCTATTTTTTTAATGCAAACCTCAGAGTTTACAGTTTTCCAGGCAGAATGGGTTCTATCTATCAAATATTCATAACCAGATCTGGAGGAAAACATTGCTTGCTCAAGCTATGTCATTTAAAAATATTCCTGAATATATTTAGGGAGCTTCTGTTAAGAGTTGGAGCAGACTCTATAGAGGAAAAAACAGGAAAAAAAAGTGGGGGGGAAGTATCTAAGAAGTGAATAGGGACAATATTGGAAATTTATGTTTTGATTTAATGGGTTAAAGGCTCTGCTCTAAAGGTCAGTGCAAGGATCATTTGCCACAGGCACAGCACTTACTCCCATGTAATGAGATTAGTTGCACTGATGATTGCTGTCCTGGTACTATTTTGACTGTTGGGATCTTGGTGCTCAGCATTTTATATACGTCTGCAGCCTCTGAGCTTACAGCAGCTTCAGGTAATGTTGTGTTTAGCAGGAACAGATGCAGTAAAACACAGCTCAGTGAACAGAGCCATAGGATTCATCAGGATAATTCCCTGAGCTTTTACATCTCTGTCTTTATAAAATAATGGCAAATATTGCAGTTCAGGTGCTATAAAGATAATTATTCAATTAGGAATAATCATTAATGCTTCGAGTGAGTATTATTTTTGAAAATAAAAGGATTTTTGTTGTGTTATCTGTGACAGTATTTTATTTTCCCTTCTAGATTCTGTCCTTACTGGCAGCATTTCCCCTTTCCAGTATAACAAAAATATAAAAGCATGGAGATTAGAGCAAGGCTTTTGCACTGTTGTTCCAAAATGCAGGCACTAGGAATAAATGAATACTGTACTTGATTCCATAACAGCTCAGCTACACCTTTGTAATTTCATTACTTTGGTGCATTTGAACTAGTTATCACCTGCTGCCTTGCACAAATCCCTGTCACAGATTTAAACTCTCATCCAGCTGCCTTTTATTTCTGCATTTACCTGCCATCGAATTGGGGTTGTCTGGACAGGTTTTATAGTGAACAAAACAGTAATTTGAAGAACAACATGAGGCAATGGCACTTTAGCAAAGTCTGTATGTGAATTTTCTGATGTGCTTGTAATTTTGATTAGAATAAATACTTCTTCTACAGAGACTCACTGCCTACCTTGACCTTAGCCTGGATAAGTGCTATGTGATTCCTCTCAACACTTCCGTTGTTATGCCACCAAAAAATTTCCTGGAGCTGCTGATCAACATCAAGGTACGGTTAAATAGTAAGTGATTTGTTCTTAAGACAGGGGAAGAGGAGACATCGTCCCCTTAGCTAACTCTAGCATTCACACAAAGCGCATGTGTTAGAAAGTTAACTGATCACTACAGATCTTTGCAAAGAGAGAAGAAAGTCTACAGTGCTCTTAATTAATTACCATTGTGAAGGAATTGTTAATTTAGAAGAAGGCAAGCAAACGTGATTTTATTTTTCCATGTTACAAATTTGGCTGACAAAATCAAGTGAATGTGGTGTGCCTTGACTCTTTGATAGTCTTGCATGTTTTTTACTTTGTAATCCATTGTGGCTAAAGCTTCCATGAAGTGTGTATGTACTGGACTAAGACTGGTTAGCTGAGATGCTTGAAGTGAATATACCGGGAAGTCCTTCTAACATGAGCACTGTTTGAGGCATGGGTGCCTGGGGTTGGCCCCTAATTTGACCTGATCTGGCAGCTTGAGGGTGGTGTACGTGAGGTGTATTGGATCTGCTATGCATGCTCTGGGAAATGAGATGTGGCATGCATCACACAAGGTGTGATGGACTAGCACTGCATCCAAGTTCATGAGGCTTCCACCAGCCTTGAGATTCCACCTTCCTGTTTCCAGGGAGGTTTTGTTGTCGTAATGACAATTTGGACTGTATGGTTAGCGAAACCCACTTAAGATTCTGCAAGCACCAGACCTTCAGAACAAGATTCCTTGCCCTTAAAAACAAGGACTATGGAAAGGACAGAGATACCACAGTTGCTGGACAGCCCAACATGATTTTTCAGTATCATGTAGTGGGAGCTCCTCATGACTTCCCAGCAGGGTTTGATGATTGAACACTACTGCTGGGCTCGTGGTGCTGCTGGCTTGTTGCCACCACGGGGACATGCTGTTCTGTTAGAAGGAGAAACCGGGTGAAGCATAATGGCCTGTGAAACTGAGGAGGCCAAAGTAGAAAATCTAATGGGATCTCTTACTAATTTAATATGAATCATCTTTATTTCTCTTTTTAACTCTTACATATGTATGTTTTAATGCAGATTTGTATAGCATTTTTCTTGATTTCTTTGTAGAACAGCAAAACACTCTTGGTAGGGAAGAGAGCTGATAACTTGTCTAAGATTTGGGGAAAGTGTTGCACATTTCATTTTACTGGGCTTTTGTAACTTTAGAATTGTTATTACTGTCTTTGGGTTTGCATCTTCCAAAAAAGGCTTTGGAATTAGGCCTCCAGGAACCATTTCAGCCATTTCTTAGTGGTTTGTGTATATAAATGAATTTCATGTGAGAAATGACTTCACAAGTAAGTCCTCTGCTGCGTTTTTGCTGCCTATTTTGAGACTGGCTATTTAACTGCACTTTCATTTCCTGTACACAAGGATGAGGTGGTGTCTGTAAAACTCAGTGACCCCATATCTTTTTATTTTGTGTATGCTGTTCTGTTTCCATTTTTAGTTCACACAAATTCCACTGTTAAAATCTGTTAATTTCTTACTTTGTCATTAGTACTAAATCAGATATACTTGGTGTACAAGTAGGAGGATAACCAGGCATCACGCATTTAATTGGAAATCTGTGCAAAAGCAAACTGTTTTGATCATTGTCTCAATCAGCAAGTGCCCTAATTTTATGAGACATCTGTTTAATTCTCATTGTATTAACAAAAAGCTGTGGGCATTTGATGTCTCAGAAAATCAGGTTAAATGTTTTGTAACTGAAATTTGGGAAGCAGTCCTGCAAATGCACAAAGTGAGTAAATTTCTACTCGTTGTCCTGCAGCCACACTGGTTGCACAAGGAAAATATGTATGATATTAAAGTTCTCATTTGATTAAAATGAGTTCTGAATACATGCAGAGGGCATTTTATGAAAGTGGAAATGCTATGGGCTGTTTTGTTTCCTAGGCTAAAATTGTGGCTTTCTTTTAAAGAACCATATTTCTATATATTGATAGAGTTTGCTTGAACATGCAGACAGTGAAAGGCCTCCTTTCATCGGGAAGCAAAGCTGAAACCCAGGTCTAATATTTGTTCATGTACCTCCTTCCCATTGCTGAGCCAGCTGGCCAATTTTAACCATACGTGACGCATCACGTGTCTCAGAGATGATGATATTTGTGGCTGTGCTGGATCCCAGTGCTGGGTAATTGCTCGTGCAGCAGCTGGGCAGAGGAGATTCCCACGCTGAGCTCTCCCTCTTCCTGCACCCTGCGAGAGGACTGAGAAGGCCAGGTCCATGGAGTGGTCCAGGAGGTCCTGCAGTGTAGAGGGCAGAAGCCCAGTAGTGTCCTCACAAGCTGCCCCAAGTCCTCAGCACCACCAGTGCCCACTCTGCCAGTGCCCTGCCCTGCTGAAATTCAGGAGACCAGAGGTTAAGATACAGTAATTTACAGTGATTTAATTACCAGGTATCTAGTGGGATAATTTGGGAGTGTGAAGTCTTCCAAGCTCTTACTTAAAAAAAAATTGTTGTTGTTTTCCTCATAGTACATGCTGAAGAAAATGTTTCATAATTTAAAGTGAATTTTAGTCCTTTCTTTACTGAAGAGAACAGCATTCAGTTGGTGACTCTTCAGCATGTCACTTGGACTGAAAAGGCAGTCTTGTTTTGCAATGGAAATTTCAAGTTGTTTATTGTCAATACAGCGGTCTTTCACCACAGAAGTTGACTTTAGAAGTTTCCATAGTAAGTGATCATTTTATTTTAAGCAAGCAAGCAACACCTTCTCTACTGCCATAAACGTGAATCGCACTAACAGGATTTCTTAAATGAAGCAATATTTGAAAGAAGTTGATGGCCATTTACCAGTGGCAGTATTGGGAAATCAGCTGACAGCCAAGTATGTGCGTCTTTAGATGCATGCAGCAAGATGTGCGTGGAGCTGGGTTCCTCCATCACTTGAGCCATGGCAAAATAACACAGAAGGGGCTGCAAAAGGCTTGGGAAGCCTTCACAGCTCTTCCCTCTTTCAGCGTGTTGCCTTAAAACACTGATATACCACCATGACTTTCTAATACCTTTCACAGGAACAGCTGTGCGAGTCATCATAATAACTTATGGGGCTAGAGGGTTTCATCTTGTGTTTGGCTTGAGTGTTGTGATCCACACTGTTCATGGTGTCACATGAGGCTTCCCAAAACCTGTAGGCTGCAGCTGGCATACTTCATAGCAACTCTCATGTGGAGCATGTTTCTGCCAACTCCTCTTTGGGAGCTCCATTGGGATGTTGTTAATGAAGTGAAAACTGTGGATGGTAAGTGCAGGACTGATCTATGACAGGGGGTGCACCTGGAAGGAAACATTTCTTCTCTACTGAACCTTGAAGTTACTGTGGCAGGAGGGAGGTGGACGTGTGCATCAGTGGACATTTTGTGACCTTTTTGAATATAGTCATTATTTATCTCTGTAGTGCAGTGCAGTCATGTACACATTTAGAGTAAAAATCCTGTGGGTAATACGTATTTTGAAAGAATTCTATGAAGATATGTCACAGCCGAGTTAAAGAACGCTTCTAAAGTGTTTCTTGTGTGCTCAGACCAGGAAAAGACAGCTTTTGACAGAGCTGTTACATTTTTGTTCAACAGGCTGGAACATACTTGCCTCAGTCCTATTTAATTCATGAACAGATGATTGTTACTGATCGCATTGAAAACGTGGATCAGCTGGGATTCTTTATTTACCGCCTCTGTCGCGGCAAGGAAACCTATAAACTACAGCGCAAAGAAGCCATGAGAGGTAAGGCTTCTCCTTCCATTTTTGGAGTTGGCAGGAAGTTTAATAAATAGGCTTGATTGTGTGGAAAGAAATTACTCTTATTAAAGCAGGTGTTCCTTATGGCAGTAACCAGCTCCATGGGCTTAAGTATGTCTGATATTTTCTGTGGAGCTATGGAAATAAGTCATTTTATTGTGCAGAAGTACTTAAGGCCCCATAAGCCAGGAGCTGCTAAAATGTGTGTGTGTGCATGGTTGCATTTTCTGTGGCTCAGGCTTTCATTGAGGCCTTTCTTTAACCTTATGTCTTGACCCAGCCACCCCAAAACAAAAAAAACCAAACAAACTCACTTTAATATATGAGAAGCCATAGCCTTGTAGTCCAAGTTCATAATTGCAACTTTTTACAAGGGCATGTAGTGATAGGACAAGGGAGAATGGCTTTAAACTGAAAGATGGTAGATAGGAAGATGTTCTTCACTATGAGGGTGATAAGGCACTGGAACAGATTGCCCAGAGAAGCTGGGGATCCCTGGCAGTGTTCAAGGCCGGGCTGGATAGGGCTTTGAGCAGCCGGGTGTAGTGGAAAGGGGGCTGCAACTAGGTGGTCTTTAAGGTCCCTTCCAACCCAAACCATTCTGTGATTCTGTGAATTGTAGATTCGTCTTGGCATTAAAGCCCTTTTTAAGTTGGTTTAGTTAGTGCTTTACTCCTTTGCTCTTTCCCTTACATCCCCACAAACATTTTTGTAGGCACACAGAGAGGGAGATTGGGAACTGATCTGGGTTCAAATTAGCCTGTGGGGGAGTTGGCAAGTTGGCTTTAACTAAAACCAGAACTGGGATTTGGGTCACTACACCATCAGGATTGCTGCCTGATGACTGTTTTTCTCCATATGAATGTGCACCTGTGTGCATTCCCTCTAAGCCATATGAATGTGCACCTGTGTGCGTTCCCTCTAAGCCATATGAATGTGCACCTGTGTGCGTTCCCTCTGAGCAGGGGATCAAAGAATAGTTCTGATTTCTGGTGACATCATAGCAAATGTAAAACCATTGTGTCACTGACGTGCCTTTGCCCTCTCTTCTCGTTGCCCTCCATTGTTCTCCGCTAAAACAAACAGGAATTCAGAAGCGTGAAGCCGTCAACTGCTGGAAGATTCGACACTTTGAGAGCAGGTTTGCTATGGAAACACTCATCTGTGAGCAGTGATGAGCAATATTCCTGTTACCGAAGACTTGCAAACTACAGTATGACCCCACCCCTTGTGTTGTGTGCAGTGATTATTTTTTAAGATTTTCTGTTATGTAAGTAGAGGACAGGGCTTTACTGCTGAACACCTCCCGTACTCCTCATCTTGTGAGACATGGCCTGTCAGGATGAGTTAGGGTATTTTCCTTATTTCCAGGTATGGTGTTCTTCTTATATTTGAATAGCAATTGTATAAAGACTTAGTTGCTAGCGCCTTTCACGTGATGAATACTAGGAAGAAGAGGAAGTCTTTGAAATATCCACCAGTTTTTAATTCAATAAAATTGAAAAGAATTATTAATGTACAAATGGACTGCAAGAGCTACTTCTAACTGTAATATTACCTGCTATATAGTTTGTTACAGCATATAGCCAGACCTATATTTGACTCTCCCTAACAAAGTGCAATTTGTTTCATTTTTAAAATATTGTCATATTTACCTTTTTAGATTGATTTCTGACTTGATGTTTTAAAATGGCAAGTGTTTGCTGTAACAATCTTTTAGAAGATTAAGAAGTAACTTATGTTACTAACTTGTATATAATCCATGTATGTGCAATGGAAAATAAACCTTATAAACCTGTTTGTCTAAAAGTCTTGTGTTTTCTTTTGCTATTACTGGTTTTTTGTTGTTTTTTTGTTGTTTTTTGTTTTTTTTTTTAAAGGAGGGGACTACAGTTAAATGTGAAAGTTAAAATTAATGCTTTTTACTTCCAGTGCTATTTTTAAAAGCAAGAAGATAAAACGGAATAGGCGATAGGGGTGGCTGAGAAATGAAACATGAATAGAGAAGCATGTTTTTTCGTTTCGTCTTCATTTAAAGGCAATACTGTGCTGCTTGCTGAAATTTTGGTTGGTATTTCCAAACTGCATACAATAACAGCAGAGATCGAGAGCTGACCTGAACATGTTAATATCTGAAATCCCTGTCCTGAGTATTTGTCAAATGAAGTGCATAATATAGAGTGTGCCACAAGTCAGGCTGACCCAGCTAAGAGCCAGGAGTGTTCATGCCAGGCAGGACAACACCAAGCTGTGTGGTGTGGTCAACACACTGGAGGGAAGGTATCCCATCCAAAGGAACCTTCACAGGCTTGAGAGGTGGGCCAAGGTAAACTTCGTGGAGTTCAACAAGGCCACGTGCTAGATACCATATCTTGGTTGGGGCAATCCCAAGCACAAATAGAGGCTGGTGGAGACTGGGCTGAGAGCAGCCCTGAGGAGAAGGACTTTTTGGAGTTGACAAGAATCTCAACATGAGCCGGCAGTGTATGCTTGCAGCCTAGAAAGCCAACCGTATCCTGGGCTGCGTCAAAGGGAGCGTGACCAGCAGGTCAAAGGGGGTGATCCTGCCCCTCTACTCTGCTCTTGTGAGACCTCACTTGGGGTACTGTGTGCAGTTCTGGTGTTCTCAACATAAGAAGGACATGGAGCTGCTGGAGCAAGTCCAGAGAAGGCTGCAAAGATGATCGGGGGCTGGACATCTCTCCTATGAAAATAGGCTGAGAGAGTTGGGCTTGTTCAGCCTGGAAAAGAGAAGGCTCCAAGACCTTAGAGCAGCTTTCAGTACCTAAAGGGGACCTACAAGAAATCTGCAGAGGGAAGGGGGAATGGGATAGAGAGTAGATTTAGACAATAGGAAGAAATTTTTTACTACAAGAGTGTGAGGTGAGCACTGAACAGGTTGCCCAGAGAAGCTGTGGCTGCCCCATCCCTGGAAGTCTACAAAGCCAAGTTGAATGGGGCTTTCAGCAAGCTGGTCTAGTGGAAGGTTTCCCTGTGTATGGCAGGGGGTTGGAACTACGTCGTCTTTAAGATCCCTTCCAACCCAAACCAAGAGATGATTCTTCATTTTCCTATGTTCAGCCTCAGGGCATTTTTGTCAGCCCGTGTGCTTGATCTTTGCCAGTTAATCTGGAGCTACCTCAAGTATCATTCTGTATTGTGTCATTTACACCTAAAAGTGCAATTCCTAAAGCAAATTTGATTGTTTTATTGATATGATGGGGATCCTTGTAATGGCAATTTCTGTGGAGAGGAGTTCAGGATAAGATGTATCATAGTACCTGCTGTTTTGAAGCTGGTTGCAAGGAAAATGTTGGGTGAGGAAAAAAAGGGAGTAATACGCAAAACATGGCTGGAAAATCTCTCTCAAAATCTACTTCCAAGCTTCAATGATACGGGAACTGACTTGACTTCCTGCCTAAATTTTAAGCATTGATTCATCAGGAGAGTAGCAATCTTCAATATAATATTTCCATATTTGTTTGCAAAACCTGCACTGTTTAGATAATATTGCCTCATAGGTGTCTTTTGTCTTAGCTTAATTTAGTCAAGAACCTTTGGACTAATCTTATTTTTAATCTCTTATAGGATCTTTTCTTAATACAGAGAGAGGATGCTTTACTGTGTTTGGAGCCATTATACAGCTGTAAACACGCTGTCATCCTGCTTCCTGCTATTGTGAATGTTTGGATCAAGATAAAATAATTTGTTTTAAAGGAAGTTTCTTAAATACACAATACATTTTTTTTCTTCATCTGCATTTGGCTTAATTTACAGTTTATTCTTAGTGTAGGTCCATTATATAAAATGAAAAGTACAATTATTTTCTAAAAGCTGGACTTTAATCCATTCTTGATGGTGCGTGGCAGTAACAAACAGCAAAGCCTCACATACAGGTTAGATGCTCATGTATAATTTATATTTATATGGCTATACTTTGGACTAGATGTGAGCAAGCTGGAAAACCTGCTGGGAAAGCTTCAGCTACAGACGTGCAGGATGTTGCAATTGTGCGCTTAAGGTCAAATGTATGTCAGGACAGGGTTACAGGAGCAATCTCTGGAGCCCTGTGTGACATGAGAGTCCTGCTGAAGTACTTTTAAGCTGTTTCCCACTTTTTCATGAGCTTAAACATGGAATTTGTTAATTTTTAAGTAAGTCTTGCATCATCTTCAGCTTGTTTTCAAACTAAAACTCAGTGTGAAGCTGTGATTTGTGGTGTGTCCTTTTAACAGCAACACCAGCAGATGAGGCTGCTGAAGGGATGGCAGAGGCATCAGAACTAGGTTTGTTCTCACAGACAGGAGGGTTATATGATCGCACTGCACACCTGGGTATCAAATAACTTCTGAGCCTGCTGGATGGATGGTGGAGGGAAATTTATTTCCCTCAGTAGTGCAGAAATAGAGAGAAACTCAGGCACACTGAGGGGAAGCTCCCAGTGCACACTTACATCTTACCAAATGCCAGGCGGTTTTTATGGGAAGATGAGCTAAAATACCAGGGGTGCAGGAAAGCTCCCGTTGGAACTTGTGTCCTCTTAGACAATGCCAGTGAAATACGGGACACAAATCCATGAAGAAAAATAGCTCTGGGAGCTGCTTGGGCTTTTCCCCCTCTTAAGTAATAGAGTATAATAAACAAACCTAGTGGTGCCTTACTGAAGAAAACCACATTTCCAGCCCAGTGAATTCCAGAAAAGAGTCAGGATAAAAATGACCTCATTGGACAATTATCTGTGTGAATATTTCTGAAACTCCTTGTAAGAAAGAACATGAATTCTAATGCTGGGACATACTTTTGTCACTGAAGCAGTGAAATAAAAGCTGCGCCACTGTGCTTATTTGGTGTCAGGGGATGTGTTTCTCCCTTGTGGGCCCCGAGCAGCCTCTTGTGTTTTGGTAGGTCTTTATATGTTTTAGGCTGTTGAGAGCAGCTGATGTGTATGATCTGGGCTTGTAAAGGACAATAAAAGCCTCCAGTCTTCCCTCCTCCTCTTGCTGCCTTTCAGCTTTAGTAAAAAGCCACAGGGCAAGTTTTGGCATGAGGAAGATACTGAAGGCCTGCAAGACAGAAAATGGAAGAGTTTGGTTACCTGGCACAAGGCCATCCTCTGGAAAGGTAGGTACATGCTTTTGTTCCTACAAGTTGGGTGGGAGGGTGAAAGCCTGACGCATCTGTGTGAGCATTATCTTGTGGTTTGGAAATGCAAGCAGAGCTGTACTCACTGACATGGCTTGTTCTAGTTGCAGGAGGGTGTTTTATTGTTATGGAGGAAGCAACATGGAAGAGCCCATAGTACTGGTATCATACCATGATTTTTTCTGGAATTCTAGACAAAAATGTTTTCACCTAGTTAGGGTATTTCACTGTCATGGCTTGGTAAAGCGTGCTGCCATCTTTGGCGCAGTCTTAGCAGATAGAAAAACCCAAGATCATGGGGTGGTTCAGTTCAGCGCAGCGCCTGTGTCTGTGCACTGCAGGCTGTGGCTCCTAATTTTCAGTTGGTTTTCAGGTTGTTGGTTAAGATTAATTTGATTCCTGAGCACTGCTTCCAGTAGAACATTTTCTGGTTCTTGTGAGCTTGGGAAATCTTGGAAGAGGAGGCACAGGGAGCCCACCAGCAGCAGGACAGGGTGTTCTCTGTGCTGGAGCACACTTCTTCACGTGGCGAGCGGAAGCAGAGCCTTGGCCTGAGCAGGATAGGAAGAGAAGGATTGCAGTGGGGTCATTAATGTGGTCGTGTAATTGCAAACAAGAGAGTTATGGTTTGTTGACCTTTGTTTCAGTACCAGTTGGCAGGACCAACCACCGAAACAAACTGCCCTGCAGAGGGGGCACAGGGAATAGTTAGTTATTTCTGCTGTAACTGCACTTTCACTGGGGCTTCATCTGGTCAGTTGCACCAGTCAGGGGTTTTATTTTTAGTGGCCTGGTCCTCAGTGCCAGAAGAAATCTAAAATAGACAAGACTCCCAAAAGCCATTTTCACTTACAGAGAACATGCAATGTCTAAGGTCTTTATACAGTTATAAGTAGTTATGATCTTCCTATAGGCAGATAAATACTATTATTCGAGTAAAAAGGGAAAAAAAGTGACGCTCAAGTCTAAAAACTTTGATCAATACAAAACCTCTCTAAACTAATCTCAAGGGGAGAGCATCAGAAGTATCCATGCGGTGGCCTGGGTTGAGGTTTTGCATACAGGCATCATATACATACAGATGGTTCTCCATACAGCAACAAGAGTCACAGATCCCAGCAACAATTTGGTAAGACACTGGTAGAGATTCCTGCCTTAAACTGACCACCACGGTACCTGAGACTCCAGCAGTGCACTACGTAATGCTCTGAGAAGAGAAAGTCACAGGTGTGTGTGATGTGGAGTTAAAATACTCTTTTTATTAATAATGTGTATATATGGAGAGAGGCTTTGGACTGTTACAGGAGGCAACATCTAACAAATATCTCTGTTTAGAGAGAAATGGATTGAGTTTTGTCATGGTCCCTATGGGTTTTACATCACTGTAGAAATATTAACTTTTCAAAATTGTTTTTATCCCTCATATTTTGAACTGAGGCTTCGTGTAGAATACTTAGGGACAGGATACTAGGAGCCAGGCTCACCAACAAGGCGTACAACAAGCTCCAGAAGAACTGGTTTTATTGTAACTGTAATTGAAGTGGTAGAGGTCTGTGATAACATAGAAATAAACACCTAGTCTTGGTAGACCATGAGATGCACTTCAATCAAGCTTCCCCATCACAAATATTTTAATGAAAACAAAAAAGTAGCAGGCTTCTATCATATCTGAACAGTGAGAGTCAAAATAAAAAGGCTTGGGTTTATTTGCAATGAAAGCATGACTCCAGTTCCTACCAGCAACTGCCATGAAGCTATAGCAACAGTTTAAAGTGAAAAAAATCAAGATAATAAAATTACTGAAGATTGTGTAGCATCTGGAAACAATGAGTCAGGACAGCCTGACTGGGCAGTGTTTCACAGACTGCCATCTGTCTATGACCTGCACTTTAAAAGCTGTCGCAGCAAGATGTTTAGAATAAAGATATTGTCAGGTCACATAAGACATTATTATTAATACTCTATTTGACCTTGCAGTGTTTCCTGTTTCCTGTAAGAATTGCTTTTCTTCTTTCCTTTGTCATTTTATTCCAAAAGCCCAAAGGCTCCCTTTAAAATAAAATGTTTCAAAATAGGATTAAAATGTTCAAATCATCATAGCTAACAAGGGGGGTGGGGAGAGCGCGGTGATTTACATATGGTTTTACACATGTGTGTGCCTTTCTTTGGAAGTACATGCATACTCATTAAGTCATCTTACTGCAGTTTAGATGTAGCTACTACATCTGATGCTCCATAATGGAGGATTGAAGGTTATTGTAGCTCAATTCATCTGCTGCCTCCTTTTTTCTCCCTCCAGTTGTAACTTGAAGCATTCTGAGATTATATTTTGGTTGTTTGGGAGCCCTAAATGCTTTGCTTGATGAAAAAGCACATAAAATTTGATTCGAGAAGGAGCTTGGCACACCAACAATTCTAGAAAATTAGTATTTACACTGAGGCTGGTTGTCAGCTCTTTAAAAGGATATGATGTTCCCTGAGCACTAATGCACAGAGGGTTATGAGAGCAACACAGATTCTTTGCCTATCATTTGAATGATCTACGGCCTGGCTCCAAAAGCATGTTAAAGCAGCTGTTGAGGGAAGCAACTCAGGAGGGTGTGTTTCCTTCTGGCTGACAGCCGGGAAGGTCTCCATTGGCTGGGGCCAAGTTTTCTGAGATGTTTTGCTCTCATTTTAAATTTTTCCGTGCATGTAAAGCCAGCATGAGGAGAAGACAATGGCCTCATCTGTTCCTCAGGGGTTAGCTTACTTTTCCAAGCTGGTAGATCTCCCTTGTGGTTCCACTGCAGATACCACGCAGCCCCAGGCTCCAAACCTTCCACAGCATCTGGTATCATCTGACTACAAGAAGTACTTAAATGTGCTTATAACCAGGGCAAAGTTACTGTCACAGTTTTACTAAAATCATAAGGAATGTCTAAATCCCACTGTAGTCTGCAACTCAACCACTTAATTTTGAGTTTATGTACTTCGATTTGCCTCAGAAATCCGATTTGTTCTGCATTCACTTTACCGTAATTACTTTAATTCTAATCATGAACCAGAAGACAACTGTTCTCCTGTTTGAAAATAAGTAATGAATATAAAGAAAAAGCATGAACAAATTAAGTGTGTCCATCTTAAAAATACTTGGGATTTTTTATTGTATACCACAGTTGTACTAGTTTTTTTTTAATCCAGAGCTTCGACAGCCATCTCACTAAATCGAGTTGATTTACAGATTAATAAATATGTGCATGTAGTAGAGAGTCCTTGCATACGAATATTTTTGCTTTTTCTAAGTTCTCATAACAAAAATCTGAAAGTAAATATTCTAGTTGTTTGCAGCAGTGATCTGCCTTCTAAATGTGGATACGTGATTGCAGGTTACAGGGTAAATTTGTTAAGGTCTGTGCATCAGGGCACTGGGGATTTTAATCTGGTTGGTTTAAAATCTAAAAGATGCCTGAAAGCCTGGAGAATTTCTTATATGAAATTGTAATATTATGTAATTGTAATGCACAGCAGTTTTTTAGAATCATAAAACAGTTAGGGTTGGAAAGGACCTTAAGATCATCTAGTTCCAACCCCCCTGCCATGGGCAGGGACACCTCACACTAAACCATGTCACCCAAGGCTCTGTCCAACCTGCCCTTGAACACCGCCAGGGATGGAACATACACAACTTCCCTGAGCAATCCATTCCAGTGCCTCACCACCCTTACAGTAAAGAACTTCTTCCTTATATCCAATCTAAACTTCCCCTTGTTCTGTTACTACAGTCCCTGATGAAGAGTCCATCCCCAGCATCCTTATATGCCCCCCTCAGATATGTGAAGGCCTGCTATGAGGTCTCCACACAGCCTTCTCAGTAGGGCTTGGATGAATGCCAGATTGAGATGGCCATAAAGGATTTGTATTTCTGTCCTGCTCTATATCTGTATAGTTATTTACTTTTACATACAGGTCTATGGTTCTTCTCATGTCAAAGAAAAGATGTATCGACTGCCTCCAGCTTGTGGAGTGCCCGAAATACTAGAAATAGCTATGCAATCGCCTCTGGAGTGCCTGACGGACCCTGGAACACCTCTCCACAGCCGCCTCCCAGCCGCTACCTCAGAGAGGGGAGCCGAGCCGAGCCGAGCCGAGCCGAGCCGAGCCGAGCCGAGCCGAGCCGAGCCCCGCCTCTCTCCGCTCGTGAGCCACTGCCCGCGGCAGCGGGGCGCGCCCTCGCTCACGCTACTGGCAAGTTGAAGCTAGGGCTCCCATTGGCTAGCGCGGAGAAAGAAGCTGTTCATTGGCTGAGCGGCTGGCGGGGTTAGTTTCTCCTTCCGGGTTCCGAGGCGCGCCGAGCCGGTCCGTGTGTCGGGGGCGCGGCCGCCGCTCCTCCTCGTCGGCGGGTGGGGTGAGAGGGGCGGCAGCCGGGCCGGAAGTGACGGGAGAGCGGCTGGAGGGGAGGCAGTTTACCCGCAGTTTGGGCGAGCGGGCGGGAGGAAGGGCAGCGGCAGCCCGTCGTTACTGGCGTCTGCTGCGGGCACTTGTACGGCGGGGCCCGGAGGCCGCCATGCCGCCCAAGCCACCCCGCAGGGCGGGCTCCGCCGCCGCCAAGAGCCAGCGCGCCAGCCCCGACAGCGGCTCCGCGCCGCTCGCCGCACCCCGGTAAGCGCCGACCGGGCCGGGCCCGGCCCGTCCTGTGTGGGCTGGGGACTGTCGTGGCGGGGCGGGCTGGGGAAGTGTGCGGCTTGCGCCGCTTCTGGAGGTGCTGCCGCGCTCCCGGTGCCCGGCTGGGTGGATTGTGCCTCTGCCCCGGCTCCTCTGCTGGGTGGGACCCTGTCACCGGTGCCCTTCCGTAGTTCTGGGCCGGGTATGTTGTGTGTGTGCTGCACGGAGATCCCGCTGGCGATGTCTGTTGCTTTTCCTAGGCTCGACATTGGCGAAGCTGAGTTCGTTGGGCTCTGTGATGCTCTGAAAGTGTCCGAGGGCGTGAGGGAGAAAGCCTGGAAGACGTACGAGAGCTTATCGGCTGCGGATGAAGCTTTAGTGAGTACCTGCTGCTTGTAGCTCATCCCTCTGGTGTGGTGTCTGTCCTGTGCCCGAGGCAAAGTATAAAACTAACTCTGGGGGGCAGGTGTCTCTCAAACAAGACTTGTGCATCATGACTGTGTTTATGAAGTGCAGTTAGACTGAAGTTGGATGTTGTGTGTACCTATATAAATCGGTTTCTGTATATCTCCTTGCTAAGGTTTTCTAGTAAAGATACGGACTCAAGATTGTTTTTTTAGATTACTAGTAAATGACAGTAGAAAACAATGCCATGTGATCAGCTAATTCTTCAAACCAGAAGTTATTTCGAATATGTCTGAGTCACTGTTGTACTAGTCATCCTGTGTTTCTGTGCATTCCGTCCAGTTGCATCCTTTATGAGGCTGCAGAAGGGGTCAGAAGAAGGTTGTTGTAGAGAAAGGGGTGTTTGCATGTTAAACACTTTTTTTGCTTGCATGTTAAGCTTTGTGTACTCATCGTTCAGGTATTTCTGTTCAAAGTTAGTCATTGGGCATGGGTAAACAGATTAAAATGTTATGTCTTGTTCCGATTTATTTTTTTTATTCCTTCTTAGTGTATTATTGCTGTCTCAACAAGCTTGCTTGGAGAACAGCTATAGTGCAATTAAATCATGAGTGAGGCTTTGTTACAGAGATAGAATTAGAATGTAAGATACCTTGGGTCTTATGCCTGCTGTGTGTGCTAGCATCCATGTATTTGTTGCAACTTCTACTTCTGCAACTTGACATGACCTGCTACATCTGTACTGTCACTAGTAATACCTTGTTTGTGGTTTTCAAACCACAGCATGGGTATACCTGCTTTTGATGCGTCTGAATTTCACAACACAATACAGTTTACAGCGTAGGAGAGAGACTGTGTGCAACTTCTTAAGCAACAGATGCAATTTCTGGCCATGGATCCAGGAGAATATTTGCTTAAAAGCATAGTTGAGCTCCTGTCTATGAACTAAACCAGAAGAAGTTGGTACTATTCAGAGAGGAAAGCAAGGCAGGTTTCAGTATAATTTGTGAAATTTCACTTACAGGTGAAATTTTGTTTTTTCAGTGTCAGATAAGATGCAATATGTTTGAAACCTTTCCTTTCAGCGTCTGAAGATACCTCTCTTACCTATTCAGAACAAGGCAATGACTGGATTTTCATTATGGTATATAGCTAATATTTATTGTCTTGCAGTTAAGGCTTATACTAAAAGCCTTTCATTGTAGAGGGAAAAAGTCTCCATTATGTTGCGGTTGCATGAGGCTTTAAGCAACCTAGTTAGAAGGTATCCCAGCCCATGACGGGGGGATTGGTGCTTATATGGCCTTTGAGAGGTCTCCCAACCCAAACCATTCCATCATGATGATGATAAATCCAAAGCCTTTCCCTCAAACTCTCTGATGTATCAGCAAGGTGTTGAAATGAGGAAGATAACAAGCAAGTGTCTCCACAGGGATCTGGCAGGCACTGGAGATGCTGCTTCTAGCTGAGACCAGCGCAGGCTTCACTCAAGTTTGAAGTAAAGCAAGTTAGCAGCCTGGCTAATTGCTGCTTCTCTTTCCAAGTGAAACTGTTATCACAGGGAGCCTGTCTTCTCAGGGTGACCCTGGTTCAGATTGCAGGCACTCAGGAGGAGGCTGTATTTAAATGCCCATTCCTTTCTCCCCTGTGGTGAAGGTAATGTGCTGGAAAGGCTGTCCCAGGGTTTGTCCTGCAAGCCCCAGCTGTGTATGTTTTAATCAGCGTGGTTCAGTGCTAACCTGTTCAGTTCTGAACTGCAACAGAAGCTGCTTATGTGGCAGCTTTCTGTTCCCAAGCAAAAAGGGGAATAGCAGGATACCAGTTGAGACAAAATACCTGCCAGAACACTTCTGCTTAACCCTGTCATTGGTTTGAACTTGAGGAAGCTTAAATCATCAGACCACTGATGGAAATAGATGTAGCATCTAATGATCCTACTCTCAAGCCATTTACAGAGCATAAAGACCTGAAACCTTACTTTCCTTGGCCTTATTCTTTGTGGTTGATCTCAGAACGGTGCTTGCCAAGCCTCTGAGGGTGCAGAGGGGACTTGCAGCACTAGCTAGGAAGTGATGTGGTCCAGACATTAGGTATTGTAGTAACTGACAGAGATTCAGGGTGCAAATGTGGGCTTGAGCCTTGTCTGAACACCTGCTGTAGCCTTGCTCAATGAATATTTACTGGCTTAAAGTGAAAGCGTTTATTAGTACTGTCCTTTTTGGCTAACTGAGGGTACATGTAATCAAGTGCAAAGAGGCTCTGCGAGCAAGGTATATGCAGCTTAAAAGTATAAAGCAATTATTTTTGGCACACACACACACAAAAGATTACTAGGATGTAGTGACCTATCAGCCTGAGTGTGCCTGCACCTTCAGTGAAAGACCTAAAGTCTTTGCTGACCAGGTGGACATCAGTCAGGAGGAGAAAGAATCATAGAGTTGTTTGGGTTGGAAGGGACATTAAGGATCATCTAGTTCCAATCCCCTGCCAGCCACAGGGATGCCTTCCACTAGACCAGGCTGCTCAAAGCCCTGTCCAACCTAGACTTTAACACTTCCAGAGATGGGGCAACCATGACTTCTTTGGGTGACTTGTTCCAGTTATGTTAGTATCCTCTGCTCCCTGGAATGAATCTTCTGTGCCAACACCTTCTGAAGCCACTGGCGCTGCCAGAACTAGCTGGCTTACTGCTGTTTTCATTCAGGATGCTGTATCTTTCCATGTGGGTATTTTCCTTTTGAATCTTTGTGCTGCTGATGATCCTACTTCTCTTTGAAATTTTACCTTTCTTATTTTGCATAGCTCTGCACTGTAGCTTTTCTTTCACTGCTCTCAAGTTACCTGTTTTGGCAGCAGTTTAAGTCAAGGCTGTGCAGCTGGGCCTGGAGTTCATGAAACAGCTGAACCCCTGTGAGAAGTGTGGAGGAGAATGTTACACAGTCTTTATGGAAAATGAGGCTGACTTCTAGTTGGAAAAACTAGACCTGTGTGGAGGTCTAGTTTTTGTTTGTTCAAAGTGTTACGGCTGTCTGTTAAATATGGTGGTGCTTTTCTTTGTAGCTGGAGAACATTAAAGCTTTCCTCTGTGACAGCCAGAGTTTAATTACATTCCTGTATAAGGAAAACATAACTCTAAATCTCACAGATAAAGCCCCAAACATTGGTTCCAGAAATGTTGGACTGAATCAGCACTTTGTTGGTGTATGGTATGATGGAAGGTATCTGATGTGTGACCAGAAATATGTTTTATTTGTTAAATTCTTCTTATATCAAGTGAACTCCCACACAAGTTTATTGTAAACATGGAAGTGTGTATACAAACGAGAGCTTTTGTATTAGTGTCACACAAAGACTTCTGTTCTTTCTGTCATTCCTCTTGTGTACCAAACCAACCTGCCCAGGTAAACAAAGTGTTTGTTTAGAGTCGCTTTTTTTACTGTTGTAATTTAAATCTCTTACACACTGACAGTTGCTGGCTTAGCATTTGGCTCTGATGCTTGCTTCTCTCATACTCTTTTAATTTTTATAGCTGTCCTGAAATCTGTATTATGAGTCAATGCCTGTAAACTCTGAATAGGTTTAGTGGAATTACTAATGTGCTTTGGTGAGCAGCATGTGATTTTTGGTGTGAGAAAGACTAGGAGAGGTACAGGAAGCCATACTAAGACTGCTAGAACAAATTTGAGGCATTTATTATGTTCTGCTACTCTTTCTTTTGGTAAGGAACAACAAAATGGGAATCTGAAGTATAGTATTGGGCGATGTAAGCAGGAAAATGAAACTTGAGTGAGTTGTTGCTTCATATGTTTGAAAGAACCAATGTGAGGAACAGATGACATGGTGGCTAAATTGGAGCAAAACTTAAAAGAAAATTGAAGTGGTTCAGGAAATTGATAGAAATAAGGGTCTGCCAAGCACCTTCAGGCATAAGGTCTGTTGTGCTTCAACTTCATCAGTCCAACTTGCTGTAGTATGTGACGTGTGGGTAGGAGCTTCATTTTTTGTTTGCTGTTCACAGCACTGTTTAGGAAATGTGGTCCACTGTTCTTCTGCTGCTCAGCTGTTCAAACTCATGAATTCCTGAATAATTTTTATCAAGTGCATGTCTAACCTGCAATTAAAAATATCCTGATGGTGAAAGATCTGCAGTCTGCATAGTTAGTCCTTTCTAGTTTTACTGAAGTACTGCACTAATCTGTTTCTGTGTTGTAGTTCAAGCCAGTGGTGGTTATTCTGTACCCCATGGATGTGCAAATGCATTATTTGCTGCTGTATTTTTTTTTTTTCCCCCAGAAAGTCTCTAGCACCTGAAGATGTTTCTATCATTTTTCCCATCTTACTTTCTGGAATTCTCTCCAGCTGGTCACTTACACTGGTATGCAGTTGCTGCAGGGCACTTCATATGCACAAGAGCTGAGCTGTGTTCTTAGTGAAGAAAGTTTGCAAGATGAGCTATATAGCTTAAGTGGAGGAGTGAATGAGTTCTTAAATATAACAAGGTTTCTCTGTATAGACCAAGAAGTTAGTGATGAGCAGGTCAAATATTCCAAATCCATAAAATTTCACATTTAAATTAAGTCCATTTTGGTTGTAGTTTCTTATAGGAAAGAAAACACTGTAGTTGGTAAACCACCTCAGCCTCATGTTAAAAGACATGCAGAGGTTTCTTGCTTTTGGCAAAAGCAGGAAACATGCATGAGCTAGTAAAGTCTTTTCTGTGTAGAGCTTTGTCTCTTATTTATAGAACTGCAGCCAAACTGAACCTGGATCCACAGCAGCTTTGGATGGATGAGCTAAATTACAGGTATTTTAGAATCTTGTATTGTTAAAAAAAAAAACAACAAAGAGCTATTGAAAGTCCCTTAGCAAACGTAAATCACCATGGCCTCTTGCTGGCAGTTGTATGTGTATGCACTTTAAAAGCATAGCTAACTGGCATAGTGTGTTTTACTTGTCTTCTGCCCATCCTGGAGAAAGATTGGTGTTGCTCTCAGTCTTGCTTCATGCAAGAAAAGTGCAATGGGAAGTTTTCACACCAGAAGAACTGTTTTCATTGGTTCAGTACTTTTCATTGACTTGTATTATTTTGACTAGTCTTGTATTTAATCTGTTGAGAAGTAATAGTAATCTTCCATTCCAGACAAGGTACAGTAGAAAATTAAAACCTCTTATTGCTGAAAAATGGAGGATCTGTCTTTATACAGAACTTCTTATATGTAGACAGTGAGTGCAGTATTTGTTTCCAGATTTTTCTTTTCTATGAATTTTTTCCTACGAATTTTAATTCTGATCAGTGTTCTATTGTGAATGCTTCTTGATTCTTCTTCCCTGCCATCTTACTCTCTTGTAGCCATAAACATACCTGTTAATGTTTCCTGTACCATGTAGCTTGTTCTCTATATTGATTAGGGTGTGGTAGCTGAGTTTCTAGTAGGCCAACAAGTTCCACATAATCCCCTTCAAAACTTAGGGTACTGGTGTTTATAGTGTGACATCCTGTATCCCATTTGAATCAAAGCCACATCTACATTTGTGTATTTGTCATGTATATTTCTCTTGCCCTTCTTTTATGCAACATCATTTGAAGTTTCTATTCCTGGGTCACTTTTGTAGGCTGTCATCAAAACTTTTATCAGTGTTGGCAGAATAATAAACATCTCTAACTGCAAACTAGAACTGAGACTTCCTGTGACCATCTCCTCTTGTGACTGGTTTTAGCTCTGGAGAACCTCTTGAGGTGGAGTATAGAAATTATTTCTGTTAGTGCCTTTAGCATCTTGCAGCAACATCTGGAAAGAAGAGAGGCAAGAATCCCATATCACAGTAGTTCAGTTTGAGCATTTTAAGTCTATAACTCCTTCATGTTGTTCTCACTAGATTTAGGCAAACTGATGATCTGCTAAAATGGATGAAATAGTAGTAATAGTAAGTCCAGAATAAGAAATATTTTGAAAGAGTTTTTAAGAGTTTTAGAGCTTTTCCTAAAGAAAACTATATTGATTCAACAGAACTGACCTATGTTACCCAAAGTTACAGCATTGGTTTTGCAGAATCCTAAATGAAAAAAAGAAAGCAAGCTATATAGACTATTAGATGCTAAGTAGTCTTTGAGTTAGTGATTGGTAGGTTTTTACTCTTGATGAGTTGAAATAAGGTCACTGGAAGTCATCTTGCTGAAACTGACTGACAGCCCAGGGTAAATGTTGAGTCCTTGTCCTGCCCATTTTCTGTAGTGGTGGTGTATCAACAAAGACCTTGAGTCAGGCTGTGGTCAAGAAGAAAAACCTTGGAAATGAATTTCTGGCTGTGAATTTGTCTTTTGTCCATTCCCATGCCCTCAGTCCATCTGGGATGAATCATCTGTCTTTGGCTGTAAACAAACTGTTAATTTGTGTTACAGGGTTGGCTCCCCTGGAGTTATGGCTCTGGCAAAACATTTGAAGGGAATGATGCTGCTGCATTTTTCTTCTACAGTCAGCTTTAATTCATTTGTATAGGAAAGAACTTGAAAAACTTTCTTTCACCCTGTTCTCTAACAAATGTCAAATTGGACCTAGAGCTGCTGAGAGATGTACTCAAGTGCCGCTCCTTTGCTGAAGCAGCTGTAGGCCTGTTGTCATTGGGGATGTATTTATGAGGATGCCAAATGTCCAAAGAGTATACTGAATTGGTGTTTCAGGAGTCTTACAGGGCTGCACCTGCACTTAGTTCTGTCTTCAAAGTAGATTTTGTTTCTGACACCTATGGTATATCTGGTTCAGTTGTTTCTCCCATGCTTCTACAAAACCTTGCCTTTTACAGACTTTACACTGAGATGCTGTTTTGATGGAATCATAACTGATGCCTGGCTGGCTCCAAGTGACTAGGTTATGAACCTTCAGGGTTGAACTCTGGATGGCATATCCATCATTGTAGTTTGGCTTTTCTTTGGTGAAGGATGCTGACTTAGAGCTTGTACCTTACCTTACTTCTAAGCAGCAGACGACCTTGTTGTATATGTATGGTAGGAGAATGCCTGAAGGTGCTTGTTAGTGTCACACCTTACTAAACAAAGAGATGAGTTTGTGGTTTAGCTGTGAAAAGTGGTTGAGACTTAGCTGGAGTATAAAGTTCATAAGTATCTGTTGCATGTCCTTGTAATGACTTTATTTCTTAGGGGTTTTCTCCTCGTTCGTTAACCTTCAGTGTCTTGTTACAGTCAAATATAGTAACTTATAAAAAAAATAAATCACGGCTTCTGCTTTGCATAAGTGTTCTGTGGAACCAAAGCTCCTATTTCAAAGCTTTGCTGAACTGTATGGGTAAAACTGATCTTGCACTCTAGGAGTAAGAGTTGGAGTGCTTGGACTTTAATCTGAAATGTAAAACTTGTAATGGTTTGCAGTTACCAAATAATTGGTTGTCATAGTCAAATGTTTGCTGCAAGATATTTTGTTTTACCATTTCTAATCTTGTTTGGACTAATTAATGCTTTCCATATATTACCCACTTTTATTGCATAATAAATATGAAAACCCTTTTCTCTTTCTAAAAGGCTTCTAACAAGAAGAAAAAGGAAACATGGGGAGTCTGTATCTTTATTGTAGCCGTTGATCTGGATGAAATAACATTCACTTTCACAGAGCTTCTGAAAAGTATAGGCATGAAGTAAGTGAATTTAAGTGTGTGAATTTACTTTCAACAATTAACTAGTCAACATTTTAAAGCATTGTGAATGTTTGTGCATAGCAGGCTAGTTGATTTTAAAGTGAAGGTTACTCATGGGAATTCTGAACGTTTTTGTAGCTGGGAGGCTTTCTATCACATTTTTGTTGAGGAAGCAATGATACTTGTTTGATTCAGCTGAGATTGGCTGTGATTGTGTTACACAGCTGATTATAGTTCTTGCTCATCCTGAAGTCTTCATCAATTAAACTTGGTGGAAATTACATTTAAAATACTTTCCTTTCTTTCCTTTTGTTAAGATTGTCTATAAGAGCTTTTTTCCAACACTAGGCTTAGGCTAAATCAGGAAGTGGGAAAAAAAATATTACTCTTCAAATAGTTTGCCAGCATGTTGCTCTTTTTGAAACATTTTAATGCCAGACTAAATTTTGTGCTTTCGTACATGCTTTTTGCTAGGAGATTTTTACTGTTACATTGTATATTCAGTAAGTTCATAATACAGAAATTAAGATTATAGGACAATACCTGCTTTTTAAGTTAAATTTAGGTGGCAACAACAATAAGCATTCCTTGTGTTAGATTCATCTAAGGACAGAAATCTAGTGCCGTCTGCCTAATAACTGTATTGAAAGCACGTGCAGGAGCAGAGCCTGTGAATGCTCTGGGGCAGGAGGCTAAGGCAGAATGCTGGGTGCATTGTGGCAGTAGCCCCAGACTTGGGCCAGAATATCTGTTTACTCAATCTGTTAAGATTAGACTTTTGCATGCCTCTTCTACCTTGCATCATCTCCCAGAGCAGCAGTCAGGTTCTATATTTCTACTTAATCTTTTCAGTCTTGGCTGACTTGGAACCATGTGGATGAAATCTAATTGCATTTGTGCAGTGACTTTCATCATGTTCCACCTGAGTACAGACCAACTTGTGCTGCAAACTGAAAGAGACTTTTTCCCTCAGGGTTTCAAAGAGTAAGCTATTACTCTGCTGGTTTTGATTTTAGCAATGCTCAATTTCTTGTTAGCTCTGAGGTTTTTATCAGCTATAACGTCAAACTGGCAGAGATTTTTACCAGTCATCTTACTCTCTAGAGCCATACAGATATATATTTGAAAGCTTTTTTATTCCACCGTAAAAGAAATCTTAGATGAACTTCTGACTGGGTTTATATTCTGTTTTTTTAATCTGACAAAGGTAAAAAAATTCTGAATACTGTATTCTGATAAAGGATCAAAATATATTTGATAGAGTTGAAATAGTTGAGTGTATTTGATAGCTTCTTCATTAATTTTTAGCAATCTGCTCATTTTGGTTTTGAATATTAGAAGATGAATTTTTCTTGATGGCCATAATATTGCATGGATGAGTAGGGAAAACTTTAGTCCCTGTTATAATAGTATTTAGAAAGTGTGGGGATGTCCCTGCCCCCAATACCTGTTGCAAGACGTGAACTTCCATATAATTCAATGCAATCATCTCAGTTTTCATTCCTGGGTGTCTCTTCAGCATGGATGGAACTAAGGTTCATGTTGTTGGACTAAGAACATTTCTGAAGTAGAACTTTTAGGTAGAACAGAAGGGTGGAAATGTCTGTGTTAGATATTTGTGCTTTTATGGGCAGAGCAAGGAAGAAAGTTGTGTCTAGTTAGCAAATTCTGACTTCCAGAGATAATACCTGTGCTAGCCAAGAAAACTTGCTTTCTGTATTACAGTCCCTATCGCAAGATGCCTCTGCTACCTGTTTGAACAGTATTGCTGTATCTGGAAGATGTCAAGGTTAGGCTTGAGGTAGACAAATAGTGTTTCCCAAGGCAAGGTTCTCAGTCACTGCTAGTTGTAGTAAGAATATGCTGCAGTTTAGTGAAGTAAAGCAATGGGTTTTGGTGAGGTAGATGTTTTTGGTGGTTTTTTGGGTTTTTTTTTTTGGTAAGAGTTACTTCAGACCACTCATTCTCAGAGTTATGATAATCTGTCATATTTTTCCTTTTTCAGTATATGCACATTTTTCCAGTTTCTGAAGGAGGTGGATGTTAACATGGATACTGTAAGCACTAAAGTTGATAGCGCTGTATCAAGGCTGAAAAAGAAGTATGATGTATTACTTGCACTATACCACAAGTTTGAACGGTAATACATGTGTTTCATTTTGAAATTATGATTTCTTCATGGCTGTCAACATTTAACTACTTGTATTTTTTAAACTGTGTACTAGAAGAAATCTTTTAAACTCTGTGCACTAATATTTACAGAACAGTGAAGTGGAACTGTTTACATGCATTGAATAAACACATCTGACATTGTACTTGCATAACTATTACAATGCTTTGTTAAACAATCCTCCTGTTACAGTACAAACAATAGTAAGAGTAGCATGACATTAAGCTTTGTCCAGATACAAAAAGGATTGTTATATTAGCTAATATTTCTTTTATTTAGTGGACTTTCTATTTTTACCTGCCCAGCACTCCTCAAATCCTGATCCAAGAGTTTCTTTCTGAGGAGCTCTGGAAGAAAAAAAGCACAAATAAGATAGTTTCTCTGCCTCATATCTGGAACTGAAGGTTGTTTGTTCCAGTATCTAGGGGTGTTGCAGAGTCTGCTCTATTAGCAGTTCTTACTTGTAATTAAGGTAAATCTTCCCAAGTGTTTTAGCTGACCTTACAATAAAAATAGAGGTACACTCTCTTTGTGCAGAGGAAATTGAATGTGATATGGCAAAGTGCTAAGAGCTTTCTGTGTGGAACTTGAAAATCAGGAGATTCTCGAATGGATGCTTTTTTTTTGAAGTGTTGTTACTCTGAAGTGGTAAGTTGCTGTACTCTGTTTTAACTTGAAGGCAGATGATAAAGGCGTTAGATCCTTTTACAGGCAAATAAGTGTTAGCACAGATGTGTGTTGGCAAGATCTGATAGCCTCTGAGACAGTTTTCAATTGGTCTGTGAAATTCTCCATAGCATATACCAGTAGAAAACTGTTTCATGTTAGTAAACATTGAAGCATCCTTACTTCGTCCTTGTGTTGTTTGCTGTTGTTGCTTCAGAGTGCTGTGGTATTTCTCACCTACAGAAATCAGAGTCACTCTAATGTTTTGGCTTTCATAGAATCATAGAATAGTTAGGGTTGGAAAGGACCTTAAGATCATCTAGTTCCAACCCCCCTGCCATGGGCAGG
>WYDI02031059.1:9236-22290 GCA_009867235.2 Psittacus erithacus | reverse complement strand
GACCAATTGTAAACATTCTAAGCAGTAGCTACAAACATCGGTATTATCAGCACTGTTCTCAGGCTGAAAGTTAGAAAGACAGCGCTGCACCAGCCACTAAGAAGGAGAAAAAATGACTGCTACTGCTGAACCCATGACAGTAGGGTAAATACTTTCTTGTCTCAGACCCACAGTGTTCTTAGGATCATGGTTTTGAGCTACTGTAAAATTGTGACAATTGGTATATACACCATAAAAATGATGGGGTTTGGGGTTTTTTTTGTCTTTTTGATGATGAACGCTAAGTTTTGTTGACTTTTAGAATTGTGTCATTTTCACTGACTTGTAAGTGTATATTACATTGTATCTGCACTGGTTTTCTATATAAGTTCAATTTATATATACAATAGGTCTCAAAAGTTAGTTTCATTGAGTGATGTTTCTTGTACACAAACAAAAAATATCTCAAATGATTCATGGTTTCCCCTGTTACATTTAAATCTCTGTGGCAGTAGCTAAACCTTTCATCTTTTTGCTGTACATCTGAGGCAGAATTCTGACCTCACTAATACAGCAGAGTTTTGGTTTCTTTTCAGTGAGATTAAGATTTGGCCCCTAACAGTTGTGATTTAAATCTTCCTTAAGGCAATGGACAGATTCCTATTGACTTCTGTAGACCCATAACAAATCTGTTGACAAATAGCTGTGCTTAAACAACAGATAATTTAATCAGAGAAAAATGGAAGCTTCACTGAAAAAAATATATCTCAAGATAAAACAGTTTCATAATTTCTTCAGCACCTTGTGCATGAGAATTTTTTGGGGCAAAATATCTACCTCTCTCTGACATGCTACAGGTGAGCATAGAGATGTAGATTAAAATAAAGTTACATTTATTAGTTAAATTTCTGCAGTTTTATAGGGCACGTTTTGCATGAGAAATGGATACGGTGTAGTGATTTAGGTGCAATCCCTTTTTGATCTTATGGCATTTAATTACCTCTGCCCTACACTGGGGGAAATGCACTGGGGACTGATAAGGAATCTTGTTTCTAAAGAAGTCAGAGGAGGATAAGCAGAAAAAATGTGGTTGGTATCAAGAGCAGAGCTCTGCAGAATGCAATTAATTGGTAGATAAGAATCCCGTGTCTGCTTCTTTCTCAAGCTAAACGGTATCAGGTTTTTGAAGGGATTTCTTTTCTGAGTGAATAATCATTTCAATTGTGTTCCTAGCTATCACTATACTTTATAAATCCCTGGACCACCTTAATACCCACAAATATACTTCTCCTTCTGTACTTGTATTTTGATTGTTTGTGCTTGATGTCAGCGATATTGGAATATTTTTCTCATTATTTCATCAACAAAATGTTTCAAAGACACTGGTAAAGTTCTTTTCTGTCTTTGGAGGGCCTGACTTCTGCTTCTAGGTGCAGACTTGGTGGAATCTACTGTTATTTTCCACCTTTCAAGTTACCTTGGTTTGTAAATAATGAATTTTACAAGTAGTACCAGGCTCCCAGGTGAAGTTGTTTTCCTCTTTCACGTATATTTTGAACTCTTTCTGCTGTGGATTTTTCTGGTTGTGTTCCCTTTTTTCTCTTTTTTTTTTTTTTCTCTCAGAACTTTGTGTAGCTTCACTTCAAACCATCCTTTCAGACTGATGCCAAGTTTCATCTATATTCTGTTTCATTGCAAGAGATAAATGGACATCTCTGCTCCTGTTTGATTGCCTCTGATCTACCTCTTCTTTACCTGGTATGGATGAACATAGTGTTGGCTTTTATCTTTCAGTCAGTTTCTGCTTCTTGTGGACACCTGCTAAAACTCATTCCTTTCAAAATTTAATGCTGTGGGGAAAAAGCTTTATTCTTTCTTCATGCTTGTGTTTAAGGCATGTTAGTATTTGGGGGTGGAGGATGTTCTTCCAGTTCTCTATATAATCACAAGCAATGGCTGGATTCTCTAACATGACAAATTTAACTGAAAATACATGTTCCTCTGGAATACGTCTGTATTTAATGTTAGCTATGGGAAGAGATCTGTTATCCAACCTGAAAAAATAGGAAAGACTGTGGAGGTAAACTAATTGGGGAAGGTTTTGCAATGCTTACTTCCCTAAGTTCATCTCCTACACTGAAGCTGTTTCTTCTGCTTTTAAATTACTGTGGAAACCAGGAAGGACCATAAACAACATTTACAAAACATTTACAGTGCCTCCCCAGTATTGCTTGAGTTTTCTCCCCTTTCAGAAGCTTTATTTTTCAATACTATCTCGCAAAGTAGGTTGGAAACCTGAGGTCAGCCAGGAATCATAAAGCTATTTTTAATAGACCACACTGTGATGTCCCAAGAGCAACACAAAACCTTCCTCTGTCCCTGTCAGTGCCTCAGGAGCTATTACAACGGTTGGGAAAAGTCAAGTAGCCTTAATTTGTCTCATGAGTTTTCTGGTTTAAGTAGTTTGTCACATTCCATTACCATATCACCAATGACATTTCCCTGGAACAGATAAATGGAAGATCATGTGTAAACATTTCAGCATAATATTTGCATACGTTCTCAGCATGCATCAAATGACATTTCAGGGACTGTCATTAATATTGCCAGGAAATACAGTTTAGCTCAGGATTTCACTGCCAAGGGTCTGTGCTTTTGTACTCAGATCAACAGAAAGAAAAAGTTGACCTTGTGTTTGAAAACTTGACCTTATGTATTGGTGCCTGAATACGCCAAAATGAAAGAGCCCAGATTAGAAGGACACTCTCTAACATTTCCTAATACATGTGTGTGGTGGCTTGCTGGCACCATTTAAGCTGCCCTACAGCATCCTTCCTGGCCTTTAGCAATGCTTGAGCTGGGAGGAAGCCTTGCATGCCAGCAGCTCATATTAACAAACTTTGAATTAGGCAAGCATGCACATGCTAAAAAGTATACCAAAGTCATTCGCGGCATCTAATGGGTAATGATTTGCTCCTGTTTGTTTTTCTGTTTGTCTATCACATTCATCACTGGAGCACAAAATGACAGAGTTTCTTCCCTGGGGAATAAAATTTCCCTTCTTAAATATGAATTTTAATTTTAAAAAATTTAAATTCATTTTTACGTCATTTGAACAGAACATTTCAATGGTAGGGATTTGGGACTTGTGTTTTTAATGATTTTATTGATTTAAACAGGGGCTTTCCAGTGAAACTTTGAACTTGGCCCTTTCTGGAGGAAGAAAGATCCGACTCAGCCATTGCGCCCAGCAGCAAGCTCTGGCGAGGAGCCCTGGCCGCGGCAGGGGTAGCAGAGGAAGGGCCGCGCGGCAAGTTCCGCGGCCGCCCGCCCCACAGAGCAAAAGGCAACAGTACCACCTCGTGGTACTGCCGGCACCTGCCGACAGCTCCCGCGGACGCCGGGATTAGGGAATATTGATGGGAAAACGGTGCTTCACGCAAGAGGCGCCCATCCTACCCGTCCAAGCGGCTTTACCCCTCGTCGGTGCACCAGCGCTGCTCTGTATGATGGTAGATGAACGGAAGCTCTCAGCTCTATTTCTTTCTATTTCCACGGTGCAAACTGTTGTTTATATTATTAAGGTATTACCTAAAAGAAGCACCAAGAAGCATCCCGCTTCCGGGTGCTGTATATGAGGGCACAAAGACAGCCAGCTTGTGTCTCTCCAGGTCTGAAATCTCCATCAGCAAGCTAGGATGAAAGTGGCAACACAGAAATGGTGAGTTAACATTAGACAAACCAGGTTTAGGATCCTAAATGGTGTGATATAGTGGCATGGAATTCAGTGTGAGCCGTCCGCTCTGCATTTACTCCCCATTTTTGAAAGAGTGGTGGGCTTCTTGCTGCTCTGAGATTAAAATAAAGAGTGAAAAAGTATTATGATTGTATAGTAGAGGTTGTAGCAAAGACAAACTAAAGAATTTGCCCCAAATCACCAGAGAGATCTGTTCTAAGAGCAGGAATTGAACAACTGTGCATTAGTTGAATTTAGTGCAGTACTGCAGTAAACACAGGGGTGTTTGTCCTTTACTGACGTAAGTCCTCTGGACTTGAGAGTGCTCTGGATTTAGAAAAGTGGAGTTAGTTGCTCAATAGCCACTTATTACAGCCATTCTTCACTTCCCTGAGGATCATCATCATTTTCAGGGATATTCTCAGAGAGGGGACTGAAAAGCAAACATATCATCATCTGTGCTGTTATATGACTAACCTCTAGCACAACAAAGGTGAACAAGTGATTGATCTGCCATCCATGATAAAATATTTCAGAGTCACTAACTGATAGCTTTTCTCTGGGAAGTAAAGAATAGCAAGATCTGTCTGAAAAGTCTTGTGCATATGATTAACTGTTTCCAAACAACATAATGGGTGGACAACCTCAGTTTGCAAGAAAACTGTTCAGTTTTGGTATAATCCACTTTAGAGTGCTTGCTCTTTGAATTTAAACCTGACCATAAAACCAAATTCATTTCCAGATGGAAACAAGTCTTGATATTGCTGAAAACCCAAAGCCACTTAGAATGTTATTTTTCCATTAATCAAGACTTGGGCACCCAAAACTTTAAATCCAGGCTTTTTTCTTTTTTTTAGAAAAACAGAAGGAAACAGAGATCATGTGGGAAGTGCTCTGTTATTGCCAAAACAAAATTAAGCAGAATTTTTTTAACAGTGAGTAAATTGGAATATATTAAGTACTTTGAATAAACTAAGATGACAGCAAAAGCCATAATAATTTCATCGTCAGTTAAAGGTGCAATTGCCAGAAAATTGAAAAATGTAGGGAAATTTTCTGCAGTGCTTGAAGAATCAACGTTGGCCATATGTGGCAGTACAAAGCTGATGTGGAGGAGATAGAACTGACTGATCTTTTTGGCGCAGCCTCTGATGTGTGAAAGTCATTCTGAAGTTTAATTGAAGTTAGGAGAAGCTGGCTTCTGACAGAAGACTTTTGTTTCAAATATTTTGCAGGAAATGAACGAAATCTTTAATTTTCAACATGAAAAAGAGTTGGGCATTCATAGATAAAGATGAGTTTATTAAAATTATCACCTTCTTCAATCGTAGGGAAAGCAGCTACTTAACCAAGGTAAATACGTCAAGCTGCTAAAATGATTTCATTGTTATCAGGAAGCAAGCAATGAGTTTCTTTATGAATATAATCAAAGGAGGAAATTCTAACCTAACCTCTGTCATCATGCTTATCAAAAATTCACTTAAAATGGATTTGAATATGACCGCATTATAGCTAGCTTTTGAAACAATTATTATAAGTTCACTGTTGCTTTGCTGTCTGCCACATTCTGTGCATTCAGAGTACAATAGCTCCTCAGGGATCTCCCTTGCATGATGCATGTGGATAACGATGGATAATGGACACATAAACAGAGCATGTAGCTGCTGCTGTATCACTAGTTGTAAAAAGTAATCCGTTGTGATCCCCTAAAAACCCTTTGCAGTGATAGCTATTTTATTCATTAATTTTTAAGCATATCCTTGATCCTACCAAACTTCTATGGAAACGTGGAGTGGGAACCTGTGTTTTCCAGAGACTGAAATCCTGACTGGTTTCAGTGACTGAATTTGATTTATCTGCCAGGAAGCAATCACCAGGGACCCCAATTTCCTCCTCCATAAGCAGGGACAGTGCTATTGATCTCTAGTGGTACCTGCTTCGAGATCTGCAGCTGGAAAGTGTTAATCATATATCATCCTTGTATCATTTCAAAAGACTCTGTTTTCATACTCTCATCCATCATTCTCATGGCACCCAATTCCTATTCCCAACTTATATACCAATATAGATTTGTTTTGTTCTGCCTTATGATTGACATATATTGTTGACTTGACTGGAAGGCTGGGATATAAAGTTAATAATAAGCTTATGAAAGGAATATAATTCTAGGACACACGGAGTTATATAAAGTTCCTTTACATTTCTTTCAGTGGGAGAGATAAATTTACTTTATAAAGACAAATCTTTGTCTTAGTAAATGTTTGGTTTGTGCTGTGAAATAGAGACAAATTTTAAGCTAACAATTTCAAGTTAAATGACTGGTTTACAAGGATAAGTTACTAATTTATGATATTAAAGCTTTCCCTAATGTGAAATGTAATTTAATGAATTTTATTACATTTTGATCATTATATACCTTTTTGACAGCATTAAGAGCTAAAACCACCTAAATTTGAGACATATTTGAGACATATTGATATATTTGAGACATACTGAGACATATTCTACGGTATTTAAAAGGCGAAGATATTTAAAAACCATAGTGTTATAATGTACATTCTGGGATTCATTGAAATATGCTTTTCACCAAGAAATACAGCTGTTGACAAAATGTCACCTAATCCATTTAGTGATTACAGAAAAGGAAACATTTTGTGAATTAAGTTTAAAGTGGGCAAAAAAGAGTGACATAAGAGTAACAGCCTTATCCTGTTTTGAACTGCCGAAACACACTGAATAGCCTCTTAATAGCACAGGTGTGCTAGGAGCTATATGGTGTATTCAGTCAAGGAGACCAGGACAACTTCAAAACAAGAGTATAGACATGATAGTTTAGCTAGATACTAAAGGCTAAAGTGATTGCTATTAAAACAAACACACTTATAGTTTTCAAAATATAGATGTATATACATATAGACAGAAAGCACCATCAGAATACCTCAAGTATACTTTCTTGCCATAATTATAGAATCTTAGAATAACAGGCAAGTAATGGTGATTTCAGTTCCTAAATCTTGGATTTCCCTAAAGAGTTTTGTTATTTACATTGTACAGCTCAGTCTCTCCTATTGCTATTTTAGGATCTGGTGGTTCCTCATGATTTAAGGATGTGGACCTTTTGGAGGAACTCTAGAGGAGGCCACAAAGATGGTCAGAGGGCTGGAGTGACTCTCATATGAAGACAGGCTGAGAGAGCTAGGCTTGTTCTGCCTGGAGAAGAGAAGGCTCTGAGGAGACATTATTATAGCACCTTCCAGTACCTGAAGGGACCAAAGAGGAAGATGGAGAGGGACATTTTACAAGGGCATGTAGTGACAAGACATGGGTGAATGGCTTTAAACTGGTAGAGAGAAGATTTAGATTAGATCTTAGGCAGAAACTCTTCCCTGTGAGGGTGGTGAGGTGCTGGCACAGGTTGGCCAGAGAAGCTGTGGCTGCCCTATCCCTGGCAGTGTTCAAAGCCAGGCTGGATGGGACTTGGAGCAACCTGGAAGGTGTCCCTGCCTGTGGCAGGGGGCTGGAACTGGAGGAGCTTTAAGGTCCCACCCAACCCAAACCACACTATGATTTTACTGTTTGAGGACATATAAGCCCATTTCAAGTTTTATTTCTTTCTGCTGTCAATAGTTGCTATTTCAATTACAGCTCTGCATTTCTGTAGTAATTAACTCATCATTTATATCAACCACATAAGAAGCCACTGAGCCCATGTTTTACTATTACAAACATACTCTGCTTCTTAGCTGCAAAGGCTTTCACAAATATAATTCCCTATAACAGTTGCTTTCTGCTTCATTAAAGCTACTTACAGGCATTTGCAACACCTTTGGTTTTAGCTTTGGATTGATACCAGGCAGGCTGGTTTTAGACTACGTATTGAACAACATTTTAGAAGTTTAGGAGTTTAAATTTAGCAGTTTCAAAGTTGCTACTCCAGATTCATGAGTCCCACAGCGCCTTGATGCACACTCAGGGGAGCCCAAAGCAGTTTGTCAGCCAACATGGAAGTGCCTGCTAACATTTAAGATACCTGGTTTTCTTTCTGCTCCTAATCCACTAATGGATCCCATGAAAGTGGGCCCCACTGATCCTGTCTTATCTGTCAGCCCCACAGAAATGACATGGAAAGCCCAGGCACACTTAAGCAGTCTTTAGTGCTAATTGATAGGCAGATGAAGTGAGTGCTTAGACACCTGGCTCACATTTACTCACTTCTCAATAGATAATTATGTTGAAGTGTTTATAATACAGGCTTCTACCTGGTGTAAGAATGTAGTGTAAGCTCACATTATGAGCAACAGAAAATAGTAAAGTAGTCAACAAAACTCACAGTGTGATTCTGACCTTTGTCACTCCAAATAAAACATAGATGACCCATAGATCCTGTGTTATATCTTCCAGCCAGGTAGACATAAGGTATTTTATCTTGTTGGGTGCTTTAGGTGATGTTAGATCCCTTTGTCTGGGCAATTGAATCAAGTTACCAATGTCAGACAGATCTTGCATTTCCTAACACTTGAGAATTTACCTTTCCAAGATGTATTGATTTTTACACCTAGCTCTGAGTACTCAGAGTAAGAATAGTCTTTCCATGATGCAATCTGAACTTTACCTATGCTTCATATGACCAAGTTTTCATTTCACATACTTAACTATATCTTCAGCTATCACAGTAACTTGTCAAGATTTAAAACTTACAATTAAAAAGGTCATTCCTGATCTTTAAAGTAGTAGTTCAGTCACAGTGTGTAGCAGTTTTGTGCAAATCCCACCAGAAAATATTCTCTAAAGTAGCTGCTAGTGTTGAAACACCTCCGTGTCAAACACAGAGCTTTCTCATTCTATAAAATGTATGTGCTGTCCTTCTTGATGGTAAGTTCTGTCTGTCTGTCTGTCTTTTGGAAAGGGGGTTTGCAACTTAAATATTTGACACTCCTATGTGACGTTAGGACATTGTCAATGTCTGCCAGTTTCCTCTGCATCACGTGCTCTTTGCTGCTTCTTCTCTATTTCCAGTCTCTTGGAGTTTTACTTTTGTTTTGCCTCTGATGCTACTGTGAATCCTTGTTTTGAACAACTAAGAAAAAACTTTTCTAAATATGCAATCTGGTCTGATTACATTCTGGCAAATAACACAATTGGGGTTTTTTTCCCAGATTGAGTTGAGATGTTCTATCTCAGGTCTCCAAGCGCCGTCACAATCTGTTCTCAAATTAGGGATTCCACAAACCCTTCAAAATTGCCTTTCTGGCTTAATAGTCTCAGAGGTGGTATAAATGCTTCAAACATTTCTTTCTGTTTTTGATCTGTTATGAAACTGATACAGTTCTTTCTTTTCTTTGGAAGCACAATATTATTTCAAATCTCTTTAGAACAGTTAGATAACAGTTCATTCTTCTTTCGGTAAGTGCAGGCTGTTAACCAAATTCAACACTTCAGACACAGAAAATCAGAAAACTTTTGCTCCTGTTGGTTTTAAGAAGCTTTGCATATTCCTAGACCATTTCAGTTGCAAAGGCATAACACTGTAGAGCCATCTAATAGCAGAGGATGCTGCCTTATTTTCACCATCTTTCCTTCTCTTCAGGCACCTGTCTTCATCTCTTACACCTATGTGTAACCAGGACATAGTACAAGTCAATGTTCAGAGTCTGTGTAAAGTTTATAGGCTTGAATAAACAAAGGTGTAAATGAAAATTATATGAAAAAGCTTGAGAGGGAGAAAGAGAAAGAGGTAACTGGTATCTCTTTCTCTTTTAAACTTTTATCTCTTTTAAACTTCAATTTATCTCTTTTAAACTTCAATTTAAAATCTGCAAAAACAGAATGTTCCAGAGTGTTGGATTTCAGAAGCAGAAGTCCAAATGTGTTTAGAAACAACTAATCATAGGACTAGCATATATTTGAAGAGGTACACCAGGCAATTGGCTTGGGGGAAAAGCTCAAGGGAACAGAAAAATTCTAGAATGCAGTTCTTGTTGTGATGCTGCTATTTTTATATGTATATAGTTCTATGCCCTTATTTGTGTGTGTATGTGCATGAATGTGGATGGCTAAATTAAAAAGCTTATACATATATTTGCATGCCAATGCAAACATCCACATTCATACATATATATATATGAAGAAAGTGGAGGAGGAGTCTTATTTTTTCTGCATATTTGTTACTGTCAGAAGCAAACTTCTTTGAGAAACCTTAACCCAGACACAGAGATATACAGAGTTAAGTTGCACAATAGCAATTCACTCCATATTTGAATTACTGTACATCAGATAAATGCCTATGCATAAGTTTGCTGATGTAGTAAGTAAATTATAGGAAAGAATAGTTCAAAAAATTAAGAAGAAAAAAGGCAGAAAACATGTACTTGGTCCAAGCGTCTTTATATGGAACATTTTAGAAAAAGCATTTCTTCCACAATCATATTCTCTGCCTCACTGTTTTCATAAGTAAATACTCTCTACCTCAGTGTTTGCACAAGCACAGCTGACAGCTCTTCATTCCCCAATTCTGCAGGAAGTGTATGAATTTTTAAAACAAACTGACACACCTTTCTTTTCACTACATCTTTCCCACTGTGACTGTTTCTGTTTAAAAATACCACATCTCAGAACTTCCTGGCTACATAAGTATATAGATCTGTAGGATAAATATTTTCTTTTAACAGTGAGGTGGCTTAATTTCTTTTTTCTCCAGTGATGGTTGTCTGCATTCTGCATGTGGTAACACTCACAAAAAGGATAAATATGGGGCATTTGCCCTTTTAGTGTCTCCGTAAGATCTTTTTCACAAAAAATGGATTATTCATTTGCCATTTTCTTTTCTCATTATAACCTTTGTCATGTGTGTGGGCTCCCTGGGCTCTAATATCTCTTTCTTCATGAATTAAAGCAGGAATTCTCCTCTTCTTTGACCTTTTCAGTATTCTGCATTTCAGTGGGGTGGCATTTCCACTCTTTAAAGATTACAACCTGTGCTGACTAATCAGCCAATCAAATGCCAGCTATGAATATAAAATAATTATGGTTGCTGTGAAAGCCAAACCTCATCCAACCTATCTTGGCCTCTTCTGCCATGATCCACTGACAGGGTTAAAGCTCTAATGACAGGAGCATATATCTAAATGTGCCTGATCCTTTGACACATAGTGGAGAACCTACTACTTGGCTAACATAAAAAGGAAAACTTTTGCTTACTTCAGAGCATGGTTTAATGGGTAATTCCAAGGTTGAATTCAGTATTCCCCTTAGCCCTGTCATTTATGTAACCTTCAGCAAGACACTGCATGCTTTGGGCATTCCCATCCCCTTATCCTTCACTCCTAAAGGGAAAATATTTTCAAAACTATCATTGTTGAATCAATAACTTCCTGTCTCCTGAAGAGGATACTAGACCTTAAGGCTTGATCTGCAGAGGTTTTTTCCCTCTGAACCTTTTCAGATGGTTTCCTACCAGAGTTCTTTAATTAACACAGTGTTGACTACTTTCAGAAGTGGATACAGAGTCCTGAATTTGATGTACATTCTTCATCCTCATATTCCCAATTAATCAACTATTGGCAGCTTCCTACTCAGCAGGCAAGAAAATGAAATCATCTTATAGGCTTTACAGATCTATGCTTTACACATGGTAAGCAAGGAGATAAGGATGTCTCACCTGAGCAGGCTTTATAGATATCTGCTTTGTTGACCAGAGAAGAATTCCTGCCAGTTTTTCCAGGCATGTTATTCTGTTAACTGTAATAATATTTACTTTTTACATGCTATTCCCCCTTATGTTTAAAATGGTTTTGCAAAGACCTTACAGGAAGATGAAGTGTTAGTTCATTGTGCTGGTTTCAAGATCTTCCTGCTATAAACCCCCAACAGCATTTAGAAAACTTTTCTTAAAGTCATGGGTAACAACAATTTAAAGTACATCAGTTGAACTGTTTCTTGAAAACCCTGTTGGAGAACTGAAAGCAGTTGTAAGTAGAATCTTTATCACAAAAGGGAAGCAACAGATTTTTTAAATCAAAAGACTGTTTTTCCTTGTCTTGTGTCCCTTTTTTCTCACTGCAAAAGAAAGAAGTAATCAATACCCCAAGGTGTCAATATAATTTCTCATATGTAACAAATAGTCTCTTAACTATCTTGAAATATTTTAAAGTTAGGTAATTACTTTCAAGGTGAAATTCAGATTGTTAAATTTAGATATCTGAAATCATCATCTGAATCTCAATCTGAACTGTGTCTTACATGTCTGGTTTAGATCAGAGAAAACCCACTGCAGGCGTGAGGTCTAAACCACTTCTATAAGCTCCCCATAAATAAGATACTGAAATGAGACACCTAGGCTTTAGATAAGACGCCTTGACTTTACAGATGATGCATATCTCATTCCCAAAGTCAATAAGATGGTCTGGATGAAGTTTTCAAGTATCACTTATAACAATCATCTTGCAAAACTTACACACCAAAAAAATTCCCTCAAAAGGTCCAAGTCCGATCCAAAGCTCTTTACTGTCAGTGAGAGATTGGTTGATGAGTTCTTGAGAGAAAACTGCTTAAGAAGGAAGTAACCTTTGCTGCCAGAATCCTCCTCTTTAGAAAGGAAGAATCTTCCTTCAAAGGAAGGATCAGGCGATGAGATATATTTTTTCTGTCTCTGCAATGGAGAAGTGTGTGTCATTTACAGAGTGGTATATTTTAACAACCAGAGCGTACATATTAGCTGGTTAAGCACAACAAACATTTGCTGACATACAGACAAGTCTCCCTTGGGGCTGTCATGGACAGTTCATCAGTTAATGGAAAAGACATTTTCCCTCCCCAGCGTATTTATTAACTGGGAGCGAAGTCTGTATCGCACAGGGAATAAGAGCACACCATCTGCACCATTAAGAATTATTGAAGTTTCCAATTCATCTAAGTCCTTCATAAAATTCCTTGGAAAAGGACAAATTTATGCTCCAATATACAAGGTTGTTAATGTGTCATTGCCATTGGGCATGCTTTCCTGTACACTTAGAGTGGGTTGTAACATAACAGAGTTTCAAAATATCATTTCTTTGCTCAAAATAAGTGTACTTTACATATTTTTTTAGTATGAACTACATACTCAGAAGCAGTTCGGAGTTATAAGCAATAGACTTTAAAATGAAATCACATATTCAAACTGTGTACAAATAAATCCTACCTGTTTGTGTTGTATGTATAGCAATGTGCTTCTTCAGCCAAGGAACAGCCTGAATTGGGGATGATCTCAGAAAGTTGTGTAGTAACTGATACAGAGCAGTGTATCTTCCAGGTGGTGTTTGTTTATTTCTATAAATGTTAGGCTATCCAATTTTAGTGGAT
>WYDI02031058.1:100339-114023 GCA_009867235.2 Psittacus erithacus | reverse complement strand
AAAAAAAAAATAAAAAAAAATAAAAAAAAAAATACTTTATTTTATGAGGGCTTTTTTTAAAAAAAAAAGAGCTGTGAAGCTTACCATAATTTATAGAAAACTTTATGACTGGGAGTGGGTGGGAGGAGAAAGAAGGGGAAAAAAATAAGCCAAGGGAAGGTAAGAAGGTCTTTGAATGAAATAAATAAAATTAAGCTATGCTAGATCTTCTCTAATAATGCCAGGAGAATGAGGCAGAGAAGTGCTAACAACATATGTTCCAGGTTTCACCAAAGTAAAATTAGAGGCAATCTTGGAAGTGGGTGACCAGAGAAGTTGTCATATTGGTTCCCGTCAGTTTTAATATTCTTGTCTGTAAATGGAATTGGCACCTTTAATTTCATTAAGACATTAAAATAAAGAATAAGTTTTTGTCAAACATCTTCTGATAAAATATTGAATAGAATAAAAAATATTAAAGGGATGTCAATTGAACTAGGAAATGTGTCCTGCACAGAGAAATACGTGAAGATTTTCCAGAAACACACGTAAATAGTATGAGTAAATGGTGGTTTATTATTGGTGTTTAGTTTGATATGGCTGATGAGTTGTACTGGTTGTGCTTGATTTGTGCCAATAAAATAGCAGACTGGCATCCTGTTTTAATTTTAATGCTTATTTTACTGTGCGAGAATGTATCCCATTAGCTATCTTTCCAAATAAAAGCAGCAATTACTTTTAAAAGTAGTGGAAATCCTGATAATCATGGCTGACACAAAATTACATTAAATTGCATTTTCTTCTGAGGAAAATTTTAGGAACTTCTGAAAAAAAAAAAATTCTTTGCAGTAATTTTTATCACACTGTGCTTAATGAATTTATAAGTTTCCCTTATTGCTACAGGACCCGAACGTATTGTCTGATAGGGAAGGAAATAATGTGAGGAAACCTACTCTCAGTAGGTTTCATGTGTAATAAAGCTTTACCTTAATATTGAGCACCTTATGTCTAGAAGCAAGAGCCAAAAATTTCAGTGACTGTGTACTTTGCAGTCAACTCATGCGGCATCTAAAAATGAAATCGTCTGAATTCCAGTGAAGTGAGGTGGGAATCTGTAACAACTCCAAAACCTAGTGCCCTGCTCAAGTAGGTAGAAATCTAACAGTCTGACATGTAGGACATGGATTTGCATGTTTTAGCCAAATGTTGCCCTAGAAAAGGAGAATTCCTACCACTCTTCCTGGTGGCTAGTGGTTTTTGAAGTCATTGCAGTCTGTTCTGGAGGCACAAGAGAGGGATTTTAGTGACTCCAGTGGAATCATTCCAGATGTGGTGGAAATGAGATCACGTTCTGGGCCTCCATTTATAGCTCTGGTGATAGACAAGATTGCAGCACTTGCATGAGAGACTGTGCCAGTACAAGAAATCTGGTGGTTTTTTCTTTTTGGTTTGGTTGGGCTTTTTTTCAACAAGAAGTTATCTTCTTGGAGTTTACTAATGCCAGGCCACAGACCTTCATCATGTGCAGGGAAACTTGTGCTTCCCTAGTAACTAACTCCTAGTGACACCCTCTCATCCCCCAGTTCACACCAGGAGGTGCCTTCCCAGCTGTACAGTGGGTGACCCAGCATGCCCAGAAGTCAAGTAGAATTGTTTTGGCTGTACACACAGCAATGCAGCTTCCATGCACCAGGGGCAAAAAGAGTAAAAGAAAAACCACTGATTTTCTTTGAAGGAACCAAGAACAGCTTAATTGACTCACTGCTGGTTCACCTGCAGTCTGTGAACAGCTATAGCTGTTTTCTTTCCCAACATGACACAATTTCTGTACTCTACATTGTCTGTGGAGGTCTATATGTATTTTTCTTTTTAGGAGAACATACTTAAAATTGATTTAGCATGTTTTCATCCTAAAATGGCATTTTAAAGGTATGTAATAAAACTGATGTGGGCTGGAGCTTTAGTTTATGTGGGAAGGAATTACTCTATGGAATGAAAAGAGGTGAAAACCTGTGGGGTTTAAGTTCTGAAGCCATGAGCAAGGACATTATTATTCATTGGAGGTCATTTTTTCAACCCAGAAAGCACTAGTTTTCTTTATGAACTGAAAACTCCAGTCCATGTACATTTTATTAAAGCTTAAAAAATACCTTTAAAAAAAGTGCAATACCTCTACTTGTCCACTGTGAGAGCTTTTTTGTTAGACCATAAGGGCCTGATTCTGTCCCATAGCTGTGTTGGAAGGGTAGGGAATGAAATCATTGGGACTACTCATGGGGCAGGTTACTCATGACATAAAACCAAATCTGGTCTCTGGGTTGTGTGGCCACCAATAGCAGCAATCATGGGACTGGCCCAGGAATAATAGTGGTAGCCATTTAAATAAGTGGAAAATTGTCCTCCATTTTTGCAATTTCTGTCCCTCAGATGTCTGCATTTAATAATCACGTCCTAGTATTCTCATTATTGCTCATGAAAATAGTACAACTTTCTGGTCTGTTGGGAATGCAAGTGGAGCAATTACTTAGATAAAGACATCTTGACATTTTCTGCAACAAACTGCCTTTTGACAGAACAGAAAATGCAGGAAATGCTCACTTCTGACAAACCCAAGAAAAACATTTCTCTAAAAAATTTTTTTTCTCAATTTGTGTTTTTTTTTTTTTTTCCTCCAGCCCTACTGTAATTGACACCAAATGTTCCTGGCAGCAACTGCTTTCCAATTGCTTACTGCATCTCCACCATGCAAATTGAAAACTACACTTCTCTCAAACTGTGCTTTAGTATAAGGGAAACAGCTTCGAAAGCATCTTTAGTTTTATTCTGGAAGGCTGCTGATGCATGCAATTTTGACTTATAACCACCTTACGAAGACGAGAAATAACTGCAATAAAAAATACATTTTCAAAGATGACCAAAGAAAAAGACTATTTTTAAGAAATTATATGTTATTGGAGCTCTTAACAATGCTGATTACAAGAAAGAGTAAACTACAATGAAAAATCTTATAAATACATGAATCCACCTTTAAGCCTCTGGTAATTAAAATCCTGACATCTGCAGTGAAACCACAGGGAATATACCTTGGTGAAAATTTACAGACTTGGCATTTGTCTAGTGCATAACAACATAATCTCACAGAGGTGCTGAACAGGCATGCCAGTGTCTGATTGCATATATCATGGTTAGGCATCTCAACACAGGTAGTCTAGGCCTTGAAAAGAAAGAAAGAAATCAGAGATTAACAATTTCAGTTACAAGGTTTTTTTGTTTTGTTCATAACAATTATTTTTAAAGGTTGAGGTAGCATATTGAAATATTTTTTAAAAGGAAATAAGTATTTCTCAAGCCTGGATAACATCTTAGTTTAGTGTAAAAACCAAGCAATTCTCTCCTGCTGAGAGAAAAGCTGGTGTCTTGTCTACTGTGTAAATCAGTGAAATTAAGTGTGCCCTCATTTCTACGCTTAGTGATGGCTGGCTTTGGATGCTTGTTATTTTGTTTCTCTTCATGTGAGTAAAAATTGATACAATATTGCTAACTGTAACAAATCTTTAAGTCTTCTTCGCTATTGATTGCTGTATCCCTAGGTGGAACTAAAGGATATGGTACCTGGTGTACTTATGAGATTCCTGTGTCAGCTTCTCAGGTGAACCTACACTTGTCCATACCTTCATGTCAGATAAATCATCCTTGGCTTTATCTGAACTGTAGTATGCTGGGTACTTATGACTGCAGATTGGGAATAAACCAATGTTAGCTTTCTTCCTCCTTCTCATATATTGTTTCCATGCAAAGCAGAGCCGCCCTGATGGCTGTATTGTAGGCGTGTTGTAAATTTGTGAGATCAGGACCATAATGCCTTTTGTGTGCAGATTAGACAGATCAGGCTTAGCCTTTGCTTCAAATTTTCCTTAAAGGGTGTGAGTCTATCCTTTCTAATAGAGTCTTGCTCTTCATTCTGAAAATGTTTTGCAACATCGGGGGTTCTCAGCAACATGGTACTTTCGTAGTGTACTGAAGTACAGTGTTTGACAGCTGCAAGACATTTTAAATAATAAGGACTTCTGAGATCTGGATTTTCTTAAATTTACTTAGCCCATGTGCAGAAATCATTGCCAGAGAGAGCTCTTCTGCTAATTGCCAAAATTTCCCATACCAGGTTTAGGTAATATGTTGGAGGGTATGCCCAACAAATGGGCATGAGGCACACGTGGCAAATCTAGAATTACCTGAAGGATCATTAGAGTCAAGAAGTGCCTCATATCCTGTCTGCCCACCTGCTGCTTCGTAGATGAAAGAATATTTAGTCTTCCATTTCTGAGTGGAAGTCTCTTTTCTTCTAGCTGTCTATGAAACAACTCTCTGGGTATTTTCTCCCCCTTGGTTTGATTGAAAAAGATACCTGACATACTGCATGAATTTCAGAGTTACTGGATTAGTGGCTAGGCAGCGTATTGGTTAATTTTCTGCTTAACTGAATCCATTATTGAACTAGATACATCCCAGATTTTATTCATGGCCTGTGATAATACATAAAGTTGTTTTTCACAAGGAACTCTATAGTCTCTATAGTAATTGTGGATAATGTGACCTAGTTATTGGATATTAATGTCGTTACTGAACTAGGCTTGCTTTGGTTTCTAGACTAATTCCTAGCTAAACTAATTATATATGAAAAATACTAAAAGAAGCCCTTAGTATAGACTTTCAGGGCATCATTTTCCTTGATCTTCTCTTAGTCTACTCCTACTAGCAAAGCATTCAAGCACAGCTCTACCATAGCATGGAAAGCTTCTGGCTATGAATATGGTTGTTACATTAAATAATTCTATTGTGGCATTGAGTTCTGTAGTGACATTAGGACAGGAAGAATGCATGAGTTATTTTTATCTAATCAGATGGCTAGGTATATGTTTTTCTTTCTTTTTTTTTTTTTCTTTTTTTTTTTCTTTTTTTTTTTAGCCTACTCAACCACATGCATTATAAATGTATGCTATTTTCACATATTATTTTACCTCCCTTTGGAAAATAGCGATCCTTCCCTTTTCCAGCACATCTGGGCAAAACCACAAGAGTAGTCCTTTAAAATGTCTTCTTGAAACAATAAAATATGTTGTCACTATCTCAGTTATGGCGAGCTAAGGAGGAATGCAAAGCAGTAGCCTTAAAGTCCTTGGGCACTTCTGCCTTAAAAGACAGAAAAGCGAAGTGACCGTACAGATGCCTTTGCAGCTGCAGCTGATTGCTGGTCTATCCTGGGTTGGGAAGCTTGTGGTGGCCTTGGTGCAGCTGAATCTTTATGATTCAAGGTTCATGGAGCAATTAGTCATTTGAATGGGTCTTTACATTCAAGTTCTTGTAGCTTCAGTGACCATATTATGAACAGAAAAGACAAGTCAACATACCAAACTGGTGAGATGTTGTAACAAAAGATTTTAGAGGGGGGCTGGATTGCCTTGGAACAAATCTTGAACATCAGTTTCAGGCAACAGTTGTGTCTTAATTGTTCCTTTTGGTTTTGAATTCCCAAAGCAATAAAAATTTCCACAGTGAATAAAAGGAACCTGTAGCACTATCTTCTTACCTATATAGCTTGTCAAAGTAAAATTAGACTTTTGGTTGAATTATTATTAACAAATAAATAAATAAAAATTAGGGAGTTAACAATTAGCTCTATTTTCCAAGGTGTTAGTTTATAGGCATTTCTGTAGTCACTGAAAAGTTACTGGTGGCAACTGCATTTGATCCAGTCATATTTGGAGCTGAGCTATGGAAGTGAAGGATCTAGGAATCCATTGAAATATGTAACTAATACATTTGACACACTGTGCTGTAATATGTCTATGAATTAGTTGGCTAGTCTCCATCAAGGCTATTATGATAAAAACCTTCAGCAGTTCCTTACTTACGCAGTTGTAATTTTCACAAGCTCATCTCAGAAAGGTAGACACCCATTTTATGTTGAAAATTAGTCTCTGAAAAGCTCAGCTCTAACTGAGAAGTTAACATAAGCACAGGATTCTTAATATGCTGAGAATACCTGATTTTCAAATTTTATGTCTGGTCATTATCATTGCATCATAATGGTGTTTCAGAATTTCTGTCTGGCATTGCTGTTTCACAACATTTAAATTCTTTCTATAATGTTTGTTAAACTGCAGTGCAAATGACACAAAATTCTAGAACAAACTTTTATCAGAATAAGGAATCTCAGAAATTTAAAAGAGTCCCAGGAAGGTATTAATTTTTAATACAAGAAAATTTCAGTGTCTTGTTTCCTTGATTTGCTTCAAAGATACAGCAATATAATTTTCATGTAATGTTAATGATAATTTTGGTTTGTTTTACATTTAGATTTAGGAATATATCATGATCTATCTTGTTTGAATAAGTATTTTTTCTTAATTATATGTTTTAATTTTTCTGATCTAAACTTTCATAACTCATATTCCAGGAAGACTTTTAAATTTTGACAACTTTCTATGCAATATCAGGGCTAGTTTGAATATGAAATTCCCATTAAGTCTGTATCTTTCACAATGTTATGGAATCATTAGAAATATTGAATTTGTTTAGATATACAGCGGAGTTTTTTGATCTTCAAAGTACTGATTTTCTTGGGTTAGAGTTTGTACTCTTTGGCCTTGTTTGGAATTCAAAACTTAAATTTGTAATCTCCAGATTTATAGTTTCTGTAATAGATCAAACAAAATTTACAGTTACATTTCTGTCATAAATTTTAATAGACTCTCTACCGTGACCCTGTGAAGCCACTTACAGCCAAGTGTTTATCAGGAGATAGTAATGATATGTCTAAAGTGTCAATACAAATATTGAGTTCAGTTATGTAACTCTCCCATAGTTACTGATGTTTTAATTCACTCAAGAAGCATTTCTAAATTAAATACTCAGAAAAAAAATGATACTTTTTTTTCCCCACCCAGCATATAAAGTTGTCTTTATCAGGTTTCCTCAAAAAATCAGAGTAGACTGTCTAGTTATCAAATTTTCCAGTGAGCCCTTTCATGCTTTCACTCTTAACAACTCTCTAGAAAATGATGAGGTTCTTAAATGATTAAAACTTCTCCCAACCATCTCATCCTTTTCCCATTTCTTTTGCCATGATAGCCATAAAAACGATTGAGTAAATAGCAATGGTTTTATGGCCGTAATTACTACCTACCAGGCTGTTCATAATAATTTTGTTGCTTTTATTGCTCCCTTGTTGGGGGCTTATTGAAGCCACCTTTTTCCCTGCTTCTGGCAGAAAGTGTAAGTCACTTTCTGGCAGATGAGAAGAGCTTTCTTGGCATGCATTCAGGAGGCTGGAACTTTCTGTTTATTTCTGAATTCTATGAAAAAAATAAATATTTTGGGGAATTTCTGGGGCTACATATTTGAGATTAATTTCTTATAAGTTTTTTGGAGGGTTTTTTTGGTACTTTTTGTGTGCATTTGTATTGCTATTTCTGTCCAGTTTGGCTCCTGTGTATTTCAGTTGATGTCAAAACATCAATGTGGACATTATACACACAATTAAATTATGCATTTAAGTGCCTTGTTGGATTAGATGCCTCAGTCAACTGCTAGAAGTGTGTTCTGCTACCTTTAGTAGAAAAATTAGTGGACTATATAAACCTACAGGGTTTTTAGGTTGAAAATTATTTAAGTATGCTAACAAGCACAGTTTAGTTCTTTTCTTTCCCTTGTAATATTGTTGTTAAGGGCTGGAGGAAGAAAGGGTCAAATTTACAATATGGACATTAATGCCTTTTAAATACAATGGTGGAGCCCTCCAAACTCCTGGCTGATTTTATTAAAGGAGTGTACAAGGATATAAAAATCAACACATTAAAACTGTTCAAGTTTCTGGTGAAAAAAAAAAATACATTTTGTGGTTATAGAGCTAAAGTTTTATTCTGGTTTGAATTATACTATTTTAGTGAAAGCAAGAGCATATCATTAGATCCAGGTAATACTTTCTTAGTTAATCTGTAGGCAGAGCTCTGTCTTTTTAACTCCCTATCCATTAAAAATTCAGAGCAGCATTTCAGTATCCTGTATTACTTAGTGAGTATACACTGCCATATTCTTCAAGCTGCAGGGAGATTCTCCTGGACAAACTGCACATAAATAGCACAGAATGCCTCTTATGCTATTTGCTGTTGTACAGGTCAAAAAAGAGACCAAGACAATTCAGGAATACAGAAATATTTCAGCATATTTATTCACATTGTTCTGTATATGATCTGGGGGGTTTGGGGATGGGTTTTTTTTAAGTGTTCGAGTGATCAAAGTCAATTTACCTACTAAATGGTACAATTACAAATTATGCGTTGTCATTATCTTGTCAAAGTTGGTATTCGCAAACATAAACCAGTACTAGTCTTTCAAGGGAAACTATTATGGCAATTATTACAAGCAAGACAGTTCTCTAGGAAGCGCATAGTGTTAGACAGAAATGAGTACAAAATCACAGCGAGCAGAACTAAGTATGCAGGAATTCTAGCAAGAAGAAAACCTGAGGTTCACATCCTAAGCCCTATTTAGAGAGAAAAGCTAATTATGTGCAGATTTGAAGTAATTGCAAGGAAAAGTCAGAAAAGCAAACTAGTAAGTCAGGAGAAGAAATGTGAGTGTTGCAGTTTCCCAGTCACCCAAGCCATTGCTAAGTGGAAGCTGCTGGTTCGTGAAGCCTGCAGAACCTTTCCTCTCTGTCTACCAGAAAGCCCAGATGTGATGCTGGCTACCACTTACTCATTTTGTGTTGTAGAGGAAGCTGAGGCAGATTGATGTAGCTTCATATAAGGTAATCCAAAACCTTTTTTTAGAAAAATAAGTTTTCTCTGAAATTGGTACCATCCATCTAAAAATAGTCATTACAGCTCCCCTTGTTCATCATGTGTTTATGACAGTCTTTTTAAGAAGTGGCATCCATTTGCACAGCAGTTTTGCTGTCATTAAGCATTTTCAAAACAAGTTTGGGGAGCTGTAGGGAAAGGGAGGCAGAGCAGTGGTTTTCCTGATTACTTGTTGTACAAACTGAATTCAGAATGAATGCATACTTTCATGTTTTATGGCTTACACGTTAGTAAGGGTTGCAAGGATTCAGTAAAAGAAACTCAGTTAATAGTGTGCAATCCTGACATTGGTTCTTGGCTGGCAAATGGCACTGTTGAGGCCAGAATTAAAGGTAGGTAAGTGCAATTTACCTGACTCTGAATTTTGGCCCCTTTTCCAGTAGAAAGGAAAAGGAACTGCTTTTGACTTTGCTTCTCAATAGTTCTGAAAATGAGAAAAAAATTGGTAGAATCATAAACTTGAAGCCTTCTTTTCATAAAAGGTCATTTTTCTTGAAGAAGTTCAGCTGTTTTCAATTGACACCTTAAAAAATCTGTCCTGACTTGTTCCATGCTTCCTTTGGAAGCAGAAAACTGAAAACTGGCATCTCAAAACATTTAAAAATATTGTAGAGATGGATCAATACTTGGTGTGTTTAATCGAAAAAGTTTATTAGACAATGAGAATAACTTTTCAGATGCAATTTTCTTTAATAAGATGCCACTAAGGAAAATCTAAGGGAAAAAAATATTTAGAAGTATGAATATTTGTCCATGACTAGCGTTAAAAGTCAATTTTAATAAGAGATATCTGAATACATGCTCAGCTAAGCCTGTTCAGCTAATGATGTTAAACTTCAGGGAAAAACCCAAGCTTGTATAACTGAATATCTCTGGCATGTACCTGAGATCATCCAAAGATGTTTCTTTGGGGAAATCAGTTACTGGGGCAAGTGAAATTGAAATATTGCAAAGTGTATGGATGGGCTTCATGCAGGTCTTAAGCAGGACAATCCAGGGATGATGTCTATTTGTGAAGCACTACAGTGGTATGTGAAGGGAACTGATTATTCAGTGACGTGCTTTAGGGTCCCAGGCAGAGGGAACGGGAATGCTCTGTGAGGAAAATTTGGTTAGGGCTCGTAATTTGGAATTTGGGAATGACGTGTTACACTTATGTGAAAAAACAGCAGGTCTAGGCGTTCGAGTGAATCAATTGACATGCAAAATTTAAGCTTACACCAAACTGGACCTTTTTCTAACCTTAATGTATTTTTTGTTTGTTTGGGGTTTTTTTGTGGTGCTTTTCTTTTTAAGGATCTGCTATTTCTGTTTCTAAAAAGGTCAGAAATCTAAAAGCTACTGTAGCATCAGAAAAGAAAAATTTTTGACATAATTCTAATGCATAGGCATGCAGACAAAGGACCTAGCAGAAGGCTTGCAGTGGAGGTCACTCTTGTGATTCAGTCCAGTTTTGCATTCTCAGGATGATTACATACTTTGGACAAGGTTAACGTAAACAGCCAGTCATTTGAGTTGTTATTCAAGCAGATACTCTGACCGTTTTTGGTTTTTTTCATCAGCAGATCTGTTCTTGAAGTTTCCAACCCCATTAATTACAGCTAGACATTTGTTTTTTGCATAGCACTTGATATAATGAGATATAATCCCCATCTGGGCACTTGTGAAGAGTAATTGCACATTTGCAAGATACTGCAAGATTTATAGTAGCATCTCCTAATATCTCACAATACAAATGTATCTAACTTACTGTGAGAGGTAAATTGGCACATTCACATGATATGGCAAAGTTTTGTAAAATATCTTACTTTATCTCTTATGAAAACTATGAAATTATTGCCTGTCACTTTTGTGTGTTTATTACCGATTATTCTGCAAGGCTGTATTTCAAATCTATTGCTTGTGAACATGAACAAATCCAGACTAAACAGGATACAGTCAGAGATGAAATATCGTGTTTGCTGAGATATCAGCGTAGAGACCTCAGCAATTTTTTAAATGGAAAAATAGAATTATGGGTGCCAAGGGCTGAGAAGTCAGAAGTAAATGTAGTAATATAACCTACATTTCAAGAGGAAAAATGGTTGTGCTGAAGATAATGATCCTTCAAAATTTGAAAATAATACATCTTTCTCCAAATATGAGAAGAGTTTTTCTCTCCATTCTCATTTCTGTCTTTGCCAGAAGTCAAGGGTTCATGTAGGGTCCAGGAATCAAATATGTTCATAAATGTTTTCCACTCAGTCACAGCTTCTGAAATCCTTTAGCAACCTGAGCCTAAATAGTCTCCAGTGCATACTCCCATCATAGACAGACACTACCTTGCATCCACTGGGTTCAAAAGAACCCGTCAACCACTTCACACCTTCTAAAACTGCTTATTAGCAGAGAGAGAATTGCATTCACTGACACTGAAACCCTATGAGGTACATAGTGAGCCCAGAAAACTAAAGCAGCAGCGCTACAGAATCTGGCTATACCACTAACAGCACCGAGGGAAGCCAGTGGTCTGTAGATGGTAGCAAAGTTCAAAAGTACATATATTGCTCTGATTTACAGGGACAAGGGTATCTGTTTGGTTATCCACAATAGTCCACAGCCGAAAAAAATGCAGTTAGCTCATGCAGAAGAGGATTATATGTTTTTATCTGCAATTAGTCTGCAACTTTGTTTTTTTTCTGATATTGCTATTTCTTGGCTAAGTAATACTCCATATTCAGTAGTTGGGCGCCAGTCTCGTATCTTTATTTACAATTGCACTTGTCTTATTTGCCTCAGAAAGCCTAGTGGAAGAAAGAAAGTTTTGTCACATCGCACACCTTGTTCCCTCCTATGTGTGGACCACAGCTCATCCTCCAGCTCCTCTTACGATCTGGCTGGGTGCGCGCATCAAGGGTGCAGCTTGCACACTTAACGTGAAGCTGTAGGAGGATCTGCTGCCCTCTTCCTATCACTTCCACTCAGAGATGCCATTGTACTTGAGAGGAATTTTTAAGTATTCACAGCTTGCTTATTAGGGAAAAGTAGTCATCTGGTAGAATGAGAAAACTCATACACTCTGTGCTATGACTGTAAATAACTGCACTTAAAATGAAATCAAAGCCCGTATCTTGGGACAAGTATGCCAGCTTCCAGGAGAAGATGGAATTTTTTCATGACAGACTTATCACTGGTTTCCTAAATGAACCAAGATAAACAGAATAAACTCTTTCATGTGGTTGCTGTGATTAAAGCAAGGTCCTCAAGTTGGCAGCCTGTTATGGAGGGGTTCAAAGTGGAAATAGAAGCTGGATTTTTTCTTTCTCTCAGAGAATCATGCTGCTGTTTGTACACAGTCTATCTTGGTGACTGGCATACATTGGAATATATGCCATCTGTGGTCTTGGATATCTTGTGGCAGTAATCAGAAGTGCACTGATCCTTATGGCAGGCATCAAATGGGCTACTGCCAGGTCTTTGAACTGCAAAAATAAACAGAGAATAGAACTACATTGTATTGGCAAAGCCTGAGGCCCAGTCATCTGTCTTGAAGCATGCTCTGGTGAGAGTGTTTAACTTGGATATTGTCCATCACATGTGGTAGCTGCAAGAGTGGAAGAACAGAGCAATGTTAGACAGTACATTTAATAGAGTGTTGGCTTAGTACTTCTCAGGAAACTGTTACTCCCATTTTCTCTCCCAGGACTCTGAGCCCTACCCTTTTTGCTAAGCTTCTGTGTAAGTGGATGTAGAGATCAGATAGTACAGTTTTCTCCCAGGTCCTACAAGAAACCTGTTTGCACTGGTCTGATCTGTAACATGTGCTTATGGCAAGGGGAGGAATTGTGTGCCATTTCATTGCCACTTTAGACAGCTCTGACTTACAGGATGCTCTGGGTGAACTGCTCTGCACTAGAGGACTTGGGAGGCAGACGAGAGGAGGGAGCAGCATGTTCCATGGTTTTGGCGGAAGCATGTTTTCCTCTGTCTGTTGTGGGCAGTCTGTGGAGCAAACTACAACCTCCTCTTTCCTTGCTCAGTTACATTTTTCCACCAAACTAGAGTGTCCTGCCCGCCCCTCAGTGTGCTGCATACCTACCTACCTGAGTGCTAAAACTGGGTGTGTGCAGCGCACGATCCTGGAGAGTTGCACCGCAACTTCCATGTGCTTTGGATGTTTTCATGGCTGAATCAATTTGTTATGGATTATCAGACAAGGTTTCTGAAGAAAGAAAAACTGAGTATGAAATATTCCAATGAAGTGATATTGCAACTTTTATGTATGACTTTTGTATTTGTTCAGCAAAAGTTTTTGGGGATTTTTGCTGCATAAGTTACTTGATAGAACATTGGTGAAAGAAAGGAGAAGAGAATTGAAAAGTACGAATTCCCTAGTACAATCCGTTTGTTTTGTGTCACTTTGGGAATGCAAAGCAGCCATGAACTCAGTTCCTGACTATTTTGAGTTATCAGAAATGGCACAAATCACTGAAAAATGCTGCTTTACATTCTGGATGACTAGAAAGTAATTCAGAGTAACTATGTTCAAATTTGAGGTACGTTTCCAGTGGGGTTTTTTACATGATTAGACTATGTTCTGAAAGGATAAAATAAGCTGGAATGAAAATTTTGTGAGTTCTCAAGCACACACTTTATCAAATTAAAATGATTTTATTTGGCTTTAAAGCAGTGATATTTTATTTATCATAAAAAATTGTTTGCTGAGAACTTGATGGCCCTGTTACTACCCAGTATATTTACTGTGGGAAATACACTGTGTAGTACATTGTTGAGGAATGGCTTGATGAGAAAGGGCATGGCTCTCTGGAGCAGTTGTACAAGCAGACCAAATGCTAGGCCGC
>WYDI02031058.1:52302-100239 GCA_009867235.2 Psittacus erithacus | reverse complement strand
CTTAGCCACTCATGTGATGACGGGTGTGCATAAATTAGTGGAATAAGGTATATAAGCTGCACCGACTGGCAATAAAGCGGAACTTGCTTATCACTCATATTGAGTCGTCGCTTGATTCCCCGCGCCGTCGCCTGCAACAGTACATGAATTTTTGCAGGGTCACCAGTGGTCTCCAAGCCAGTTGCTAGCTCTGGAGTAAGGGCAGAGGCAGCATTTGTTGCTGCTACTGCCAGGGTCTTCCTCCCGAGGAAGGACACAGCAGTGTGCACGTGCTTTTAGAATGCTAATTTAAAAAATGAAAAGGAGGATACTGTAGGTTTTTAAACACATTAGGGAGGAAAAGGATAGCTTATGATGATGCTTGCTAGGCATAGTATCTGAGCACTCTGGACAATAAGTGATTTATAGTGTGATAAAGACACCTAATTAACTTAGCAAAATGTGGGTTGTTATGCCATTCTACTTATTTGTATCAGAGGGCTTTAAGCAGAAGTTGTAACTCTGTCTTTACTTAGCTCCGTGACATTAGAGATTGTTCTCATCTGTCAGCTGATGCTTTCTATTCCATGTTTGCAGTAACAGTTCACTGGGCTAAATTTTGCATTTAGCTTAAAGGCATGTGGATAATTTCCCATCAAAGTAACATTTACCTAAATATTTATCTGAATGGAAGAGGTGACTTACCAGTATTTATGGTTCAGATGCTTATTATTCTGCTGTGCTTTGTTCCTCTGCTTTGTTTCTCTTCTGAGGTACAGTGGCAAGAGAAATACATAGAAAAAATATATAAGAAAAGCTATATTTTTTGTGATTTCTCTCCTAACTGGGACCAGGAAATACTAAAAATATCATAGGCATAAGGTGGTGGTGGAAAGACTGATTCCTAGAAAAAATCACTGTAGATTTATATGACCAGAGTAACATGAGGGATTTCATCTGCAATGCAACTTGAATCTTCGATTATTCACCATTTATACTTACAGAAAAACTGCGTAAAGGCTGTGGGCTGGCAGGCGGGATACTCATCTCTGAAACTGTGTTACTGACAGGGGATACTGTGCTTTTTTCTTGTTTTCTTTTTGCATAATAATAACAAATGCCATCTCCTTGTTGAGTACAGGCGAGCACTTGACATGAACCTTCAAAATCATGAATCATAAAGCTCTTTAAATTCTTCCTCGATGAGCAAGATTTATGTGACTGTTATGATGCATAGCTTCATTTCTGGTAATTTTCTGAGGTATATAAAAGATGAAACTCGGGCTGTGTGGTATCAGGCTGGTGGCTTGCTGCTGAAATGCTCTGAGAAGCTTCCTTCTTTTTTCTGAGATGGATCACAAGTACTGCCTTGCTTCAGAGCATGCTGGTGGAAAGGACCTTGGTTTTGGAAAGGCCTTGTAACAGAAAGACTCCAAGACTGTCAATGTTTCGAGTGTTTCAAGAAATAGTTTTCAAAAAAGCCCTTTTTTTTTTGTTTTCCTTCAAAGACCCTGAAATACTTTGTTTTCTTATAAAATCTAGAAAAATATTTCTGAACTGAAAAATGTTTAACTCCTTCCAAAGTTTATAATCTACAGATTCAATATCTATCTCCCTTTTTTTTATTTCCATGCCATGCTTTTTACAAAACTTGTTACCCTCAAAAACTTAAAACAGTGGGGGTTTTGGTAGTTGTCATACCCTATGTGTCTTTCATGTATCTAAGTATTTTATGTAGGCTGTAGCTGTTTCAAGTGCTCCATAAACAATATATTAGTTTACTACCTGTATATTTGTTTTTCCAGTCATTTCACTATGTCTCCTAGTCCAGAGATTTCTTCTGTCCTCTAAATTTCCAAGTAACCACTTGGACTACTTAATTGTACTCATCTTCACGGAAAGAGTAATTCTAGATCAATCACTATGCCTAACTGGAAGAAAATAGTTGCACTTGTATCTTTGCACATGAGAGTACAATGTCACTGTGTAGCATAGTTGGTAAAATCAAATAGGCTACATAAGTTTAAAAATCTTTAATCCAGTTAATGAAGGAATAGGTTCCGTTGTTTCATTCTAAGCAGCAGGCTATTACATAAGTTTAAAAATCTTTAATCCAGTTAATGAAGGAATAGGTTCTGTTATTTCATTCTAAACAGCAGGCTATTGTGCATAATCACAAAATGATCTTATTTGCCCAATGTTTTATATTTAATTCCCATCAATGAAGCATATAGTGGTGAAGAAAAATGGCTGAACTGGAATGATAGCATCAACCCTTTTCTTACTCCTGGGCAAAGGCATTTTTTACAGTAAATTTGAAGGGGAAATGTAATAAAATGCTTCAAAACTTACCTGTATTTTCATAAAACCATAAATATAGATATATTATTTGCTACAGTACTAATCACAAATCTATCCCTTACAGACTTTGCCTATATTTTCTTAGGAATATACGTAGTATATAATTAAATAGCCCAGAATATATATCCCAAAACTCATAGGAGACTTGTTAGTTCGAAGACCACTATACAGCAAGCATGCATGCTTTGTTGTTTCATGTTTTTCAATTTTATGCCATGAAAATTAATAACTGAGAATAAATTAAGCTACTAATAAATCTTCAAAGCATCTTCATTCTTCTGATTTTAATCATTTAATTGATAATTGTGCAGATCAAAGATTCCCCTAGTACTGATCTAGTTTCAACAATTAATGCTATAGCTAGATACTCATTTGTGTATGAAAGAATAAAGACTTGTTTAAAAATGCATGCAAAGAAAATGTATGCAAAAAATAGATTAAAAAAAAAAGTAATTTACATTACATTTTTAATATTTTTCCTAAATCATGTTATTAATAACATGGTGAAAATATTTATAATTAAATATAATTTATTCTGCCAGCTACCTGCTGATTTTTTTTATTCTTGGAGAGATTTATCATTTTCTAATACACTGTGATTAGACAATTTGGGTGAGGAATTATATCTCATTACCTCAATTTGTGATTAGGAAATTTCTTTTACATAAGATACCTTTGTGAAACTTTACTAGAGTATTAAACCTCAGCTAACTCAAAAGAAGGAGATAGAGGTAGTGAGGTTGAAACAGTTATTTGTTACTGTTAGGAAGATCAAAGAAATAAAGCATTTTGCAATCCGGTTAGGCTTCAGGGATTTGATGATGTTGAGACTGAAAGAGTTATGTCATGTACAAATATTTTTATTAGCACATACAAGCCATAAACAATGTTGCAGTTTGAACATTTAAATTAATGTGCTGTAGCAGGTAACATTTAGACATATTCACATATGTCTATTATATATGATATTCCCATATCATATTCACACTTGGACACATCAGCTTCCTCTGCAAAGGCATCATTTCTACTTTTCACAAGCTGAAAGCATCTCTGTATCCAGGGAAGACTGTGGACAATGTGTTTGGATGAAGCCATGCCTCCTCCCTGCCCTCCCAGGTGGGGACTAAGCTGCATTTCCCTGTTACACCATGCCAGGCCACCTACTCCAGCAACAAAAGCCAGATGGGAGGTAGTGCTGAGGACCTTGCTGTGGAGGATCAGCATCTTGTCTTGCATCAAACAAGGTAAAATTTGCCCTGTTTGGATGGAAGGCCAAAGATGATGATCTACCTTTTCTTATATCTCTTTTTAGTCCAGCTATTCATCTTCTCCCACCACAAAGGCTTCCTTTTGGTGCAGGTACCCACAAGCCTGTAATGGCTCCAACTAGACTGGCATTTTCTCTGACTTTTTCTGTTTCAGAGCTGGTAAGAAAATATTATACCAAATTCACATATTAGGGAATGCCAAAGAATACCATCTTGGAAATACTGTTCCAGTCTGTTCAGGATGGTACCTGTTTTATTTCTCTGCTTGTGGTTTACCATCTGTTGTGTTCTCTTTGCCTTGTCTCATATGCAGCCCATTGTGCAACAAAACCCTCAGGACAGAGGGAGGATGGGAAGGTGGATCCTTCCTTGCGAGTAAGGGAGCATGCAGAGCTGGGAGAAGTTTGTGAAACAGAAGCGGAAAGAAGCCCCTGCTGAAGAAAGGTGCAGTGCTGAGCATAGAAGGATCCCACAGCCAGAGATGAAGGGATGAAAGCCACTTCTCTTAGGATGCTGAGCAGTCTGGGAAGTCTAAAAGTTGCTGAACTCAAGACAGTACTGGACGAAAGGCCCTGCTCTATAAAATGATTAATATAGCCAGGTAAGTTTTGTCTTATGTCTTTTTTGCCTCACTCAGTTTTCACACTTATTTAAAAAATTCCATAGTTCTAGACTTCCCCCTCCCCAAATTATAGAATCTAGCCATTGGGATTCATAGCCATCACTATTTTTGGGGTGCTCTGAGATTGATATGGGGGTTTGGGAGATTCTGTTGAAAGAGTACCTGTTTATAGCACATAGCCTTGCAGCCATAAAAATAAGCAGTGTTGGTTGGAATCTGGGAGCAGAAATTGTGCAACACCAAGCATATATAAGCCCCTGAGGCTCAGTTTACTTAGGATTGTTAATGGTGTATCGAAAGGGAGGGGAAAAAATGTAAGAGATAGGAAGGATAATAATGTGAATTGATAGAGCACAAAGCAGACTTGGAACATGAAAGAGCGAAACACCATGCCAAGATAATTAGATGATATAAGCATAAGGCAGGGAAGTTAGCCAGCACTTATCTTCATTTATAAATAACGCTTCTGAACACTTCTTTCCATCCCCATTTAAAGATGAATATTCTGCTGTAAACCAGACCTGCTCTAAACATCAGAGTCTCACTTACCCTGGATTAACCTAGTGGTTCTCTGCAGGATATGACAAGGTCAGAGCAATGCAGTTTATCTCCCTGTTTTGAGTACAACAGGTGTTGGTACTCCGGGGTTGCCCTTTTTGATAAAGGTCGTACAGAGAACAACAGGGAGACATGAATCCCTGTTAGTCCCCTCTCATAAAGGAGACTAATCCTACTAAAGTGAACTCAAAATCTGTTTTTATTCAACTGTAGTAGAATAGACCCTCCAAACATGAAATAGGAATTTGAATAAATGTCCTTCTCGACTCATATTTTCAAAATTGACATGAGCTCTAGATGCCTTACAGCCAGTTAATGGTAATAGGAAGAGGTCATCTGTGAGGTCCTTATGATGCTTTGAAATGTCTGCCGCAGTATTTAATGTGTCAGAAATTACTTGTATTTGATGCAACCCCTCAGCACGGTTCAGTGCTTTACTTTGCAAAGTAGTTATATTCTTCCTAAGGAATGAGTGCCAGAGACACAATTTAATTCAGATTCACACATTGTGTTGAGATAGGTTCTTGTCAGGGACTTGGCCAGCTAATCTATGGACAAATACAGAGCAGCAGAATGCAGAGATTTAAGAAGTTATTATGTCTTCAGACTTTCAAATGTAGATCCCTCTTGAAAGCTTTTGTGATATGTCTGCTAACAGATAACATATTCTCAGTATGGAAGCCAGGCTTCTCAGGGCTTCTGACGGGTTGGTGTGCCAGTGGATCAAAATACTCTGGTCACCCTTGCTGGTGGTCTGTTAGTGGTTCATGGGAAGCCGACTGGTTGTCTGTGGTGCTATTTTTCCTTATCACCAGTTGCTAAGTCATATAAAGGACATATTAAAGAAATAACGTTAAATAATGCTAATTTCCCAAGTAGATGGTTATTTACGTCTGCCACAGGAACACCAAAGGCAAATGTGAGGGGAAGATGTCATCTGTAGTAGTTGATAAAGGACAGGTAGAGTCACTTCAGCAGTGTTTTTAAATTGCTAAAGAAGTTATCCCAAGAATTAGTTCTGCTAGCTAGACAGGAATTATCAGCTTCTAAATTAAGGAGGAAGAAATGAGAAAGAGATAGAATCCTAATATTAAGCTACTTTTGAAAACAATACAAGACTTCCTTTGAAGTCCAATCCAGAGTCTGCCCTCTAGGCTGTTTCATTCCACCTGGCTGTAGCCGGAGGATTCACCTGGGATGTACTAGCATTCCACTTTCTATGAAGTGGAAAGTTTCATAGAAGGAGTTTCTAAAAGGCCTTGAAATACAGGTTGCTTGAATCACCATAAGAAGGTGCTTGGAGTGACTTGTCTTCACTGTAGATGCCTAAACTGAGATGGGAGGAGTGAGGAATAAAGTCTGTGCAAACCTTGCTTGATATTATGCAGAAACACAGCCATGAGTCCTCAAATGATTTCTTGTCATGGGATTACCAAAGTCTGTTACATTGTAGATGCAAAAAGAGTTGAAACAATCACCAAAAAATGTATGACAAAATATTAGCCCTTAAAGCAGTCCTCTTAAACCTTATTTTTATTTTTTTTCATTCAGCAACTGAGGATTATCCTGAGAAATCTATCTTACTTTTTAAGTAACATCGATCTTCAAAACCACAATGGATTCTGCTTGTAAACAGAAGGTTAAGCTGAGAATCAGAGCAGCATTTCATTGAGAAAGGCCAAATGTGAAGAATTTGAGATTTAGAATAGCTGTGATAAAACCTTATTACATACATAAATATTTGGCTTGATTTCAAGAGTGAAAAGAACCCAGTAGTGTTGCATGCTTGAAAAATAATAGCATTTATTTAGGATGTGACTTCTTAAGGAGATACTACTAAAAATCTTAGTTGCAGATATTATTCTTTATTTTGGAAAGGACAAGCTGGGAGCTGTAACATTTTTACTTTGACCTTTAGATGTTACCTTAATTGTCATCAATTCACATGTTATTTAAAGAGAAGAGTAATTTATAATGGTAAAGTAGTAGGATTTATTTTGTATCTCTTTTTAAAGGAAACATACAACTTGAATTGTGTACTCCAGGCTTTTTTTTCTTATTATTTTCTTTTTTTCTCTGCCAAGGTTCTTTTTGATTGCTTGGATGCCATGTGGGATTATGGCCCTTTTATCTTTTGTATGACTATCACCCACAGGTGGTTGTATCTGAGCTTCTGATCCCTGACCAACGCTTCTCCTAAACCTCTGTGAAACATCAAATAGATTTAACAAAAGGCCAGAGAAATGAATGATTTTTTGTTGCTATTACAGGATCTTAGTTGACTATCCGGTTATCACTTCATTCATAAATGAAAAATGTATTTATTGAGTTTTGTCTAGTCTCTTGGGCTAGTGCTCCTTATAGAGTAATAAATGTCCTCTGGATCAGAGCACCATGGTGGGCTTTCAATTGGAGATCATTGATTGCAGCAACTCTCTCAGGTTCGATAATCTCAGTTTAGCTGTAGTCATTTTCTTTATTTTGTTATATCGAGCAACTCTCTCAGGTTCGATAATCTCAGTTTAGCTGTAGTCATTTTCTTTATTTTGTTATATCCAGCAGCACATACTGCACCCTTGTGCTTTTCAAGTTGAACTCGACATGAACTCAGAGGTGATATCCTGCTTCTTCATGGTGGAATTCTATTTGAAATAGTGAAATTCTAGTAAATGTGAATTATTAATCATGTTGGGACTATCAAAGCTAATGTTCAGTTTTCTAAATTTTCCGCATTCTTCAGTTATTAATGAAAAAGGATGCAGCAAGTGCTATCAAGATTACAATTTGTTATAACACTATAACATTGAGTATTTTCGGTTGACCACCTGACAACTTTGTGCCACTGAGCAAGTTCAGGGTGAAGTGATATCTTAACAATGATTGTTTTACTAACAATATCAGTGTAACCACAACAGTGTTTAATTATCTTGTGCCAGGCATATCCATTTCTGAGCCCAGAATTCTTCCTCCGTAGCTCTGTGATGGCTTGGTGTGATCAGAGATGTGTCTTACCTCCTTTGGGCTACTCTCTGACATCCCTGCTCTGCTGTCTCAGTGGTCAAAGGATCAGAATCTGTATAAATGCAACTCTGTGTGACTCCTGGACATGGGCATGTATATGAGCCCATTTTTTACCAAAAATACCCCCATGAGAAATATTTTGAAACATAATAACTAACAAATACAGGCAATTTGAGATGGCTCTTGAAAGTATTAACTAGACTTGCCCATCCTGCTCATGAGTTATACCTGTTTGAGCTGCTTGTCTATTTCTTCTGTAAGGTGTGGCATGCTGTTTTAAAGTGCACAATCATGCAGTTTGCTTTGCCTCAAAATATTTGTCTTAAAATGCATCACAAACAGCAGCAGTTCACAATCTGCATGTCCAGCAGCTCAGACACCTCTGTGGTGGAATCAGGACAGAGCTGGTGTTAGATGGGTCCACACTTCAGTGCCTGGTTCCCACTGCTGCTGGCTTGCCTTCTCATCACCCAAATCTATTTTGAGAATCATCAATTTTAGAAGTCTGGATGTCTCAGAGATGATTGCATTGAAGGGAAAATTTGATGTTAACAAAAAATATGCTTTTAAAATACTTTCCCATTGTATTTAATGTTGGAACATTCAGTGCTAGAGTAAAAATGAAAATAGATATATTATTCTTACCCTAATCCTTCCATATATTACAAGGGTTTTGTTCCTTTTTCCACTTGTTCTTGGCCGGTATCTATAAATCTTAGCAAGGTACCACAATAAAACACTCTCCAGCTGACAATAATTTCTTTCTCAGTAGTATTTGAGATTTTCTCTGATATGCGGAACCTTGACAAGACTATAACTGGATAATACTGGTGACATTTCATTCTTCATTTACTAAAAGAAATAGAAGAGAAAGGGGGCCAAATGATGATTTTATCTTGTGTATTGAAAATAATGTTTATCTTTCAATGAGAGGCTGTCTTGTGTGACTTTCTGCTTTGTATGATCAGAAGATTGAAGCATTTTTTTGTCTTTTCCTTTACAAAGCATTCTTGTTTTCTTGTTTAGACCATTCTCAGTTGATTTGACATTAATCTTGGCTGGGTTTATTCCAGTTTTAATGCTATATATCAAAGTAAGTGTCCTGGCTTGCTTGTTATAAACCCCTGAGCATGTCCTTGACAAGCTAGCTATTTCAAGAAACCAAAACACTTTCACACTGAGCAGTTTTGTTCAGTTAATGACAACTCTGTCTTTGCTTCCTCTTCTGAACCTTCACCAGACGCTAAATATAAATAGGGCTCTTAACTGAAGTTTATAAAGTGGTGGTGACTGAAGGTAAGAGAAGTGCCTTTCTGAGTCCATCCTCTGTGTGTGTGTGCCTGGAGATCTGAATGCAATGTGGAGTACTCGCTGGAACCGAAGAAACTTCACAAAACTTGTGTTACTGTTCCTCAAAATGATTGAAGAAAATCCCTGAATTTTTTCTCAATTTGATTTAATGGGATATTACATTTCTTTGATATACCTAATATTGTACTTTTTCCTCTGGAGAAATACAAACCCAGTCATTTCCTCTGATACTTTCTTTTTCAAAGCGCGCATACTACAGTGGATGAAAACCTGCTCCCTGTTGCAATTAGTATTATAACTTTCTCGTTTGATTCACTTTTTAGTACTTTGAGTCTAAATATTGTGGGGAAAAACATCTTTTCCAACCTAAAATTTCTAAAATTTGATTTTGTGAAATGGCTGAGGTATTTAACGCCAGCAATAAACAGTCTTCATGTACTTTAGCCTACCATAATTCTTCCTGAAAACGAAAGTAAATGTACAACAAACCAGACTATATTGTGATTGTCTATAGTCATTAAAGAAAGTAAGATCAAAATAGAACCTTTTTTAACACCCCAATGAATTATAGCTAGTGGTTGAGAGTATTCCCAGCGCAGAGACAAGACAGTGTTAATGTGTCTGTGTAAGCAATACTGTACATCTATCTGTCTGGATATATGATCATGAGCTGAAGATTGTTTATTGTCAAAGGCTGAGTGGCTAATAAATGCTGGCAATGGCTTGGATTCACTGGAATGCTGCACAGCTGCAGCATTAGTCAGACTTTCCCTTTTCTGTATTCTGTAATCCCTTCAATATTGCATTAAATATGTTTTCAATATTTATGTGGATAAAAATGTGCTGAATATTGCAACTGTTTCATTCTGATGTTTGTCACGTAGGAAATCTGTATAAGGCAGAAGGTAACAACATTTTTATCACTAAAATCTAATGCAGCTGTTTCTTGCTTTGCTCACTCGTTTGGAGGCTTGTGCTTGGGCTATTTACAGCACTTGGTAAGCCTTTGTGATTGCTTGGAGGTAGAGGCACATCAGAATTTCTGCAGCCAAATTTCAGGCCTTAGTGCTTGGCTGAACTCACTGAACTGTCCCGTCACAAGAATCAGAGTTCCTATAGATTTCAGTGTCAGTAGAATTTCGCGGACGGATTTTGGATTTGTTATACTTCGTAGTCCAAATCCTTGACAAGCCAGGAGTCAGAATGGTTTATTAGTATGTCACTATTTTTTTTATTAGTTTTCCTAAATGATTAGCCGGCCTATTGTTAGCTGATCCATTGTATCTCTCTCAACTTTTTCTTTTCAAATAGTTTTTATCTATGAACCAGATTATTTGGATAACAGTGATTGCAATTAATGATGTGGGAGCAGGGAAATATGCTCTCCTTATGTTATGGGTTCAGAATTAAGACAGGGAATCCAAACACATGCAGTTCAAGTTAACCACATGGTGTAATGCAGTCCTGGCGATGCTAAAGATCACTGTGTCTATGTGTTTCCACCAGCAATTACTTTCCCAGCTGCTGTTGAAAAAAACAGAAAGCACACCAAATTGAATGGTCTATAGGCACCAAAGATAACCCACTGCTGCTTGGGAGAATTGCTTTAGGGCTTATGATCTTAAAGGTCTTTTGCAACCTAGTTGATTCAATGATTCTATGATTAGCCTGACCTGGAAACAACTGGGCTGCGTAGGCATTAAGAACAGAGAAGGTCATTAAAAAGTCATATTCAAATTCAAAGTATCTTTTGTAGTTTTTTCCCCAGCTGTATTACTAATAGCTTGATCAGACTTAAGCAAAAAGCGTATTGAATCCATTAGCTGAAGGTCACTGATTCAAGCAGATTAACAGTAGCAGAAAGTGAAGGATGAATTACTGGTGTCTGTCTAACTACTTCTAGTGTTCACCTTGCAGTTAAAGCTAATTTCAGTCACTTATTGGCAGTCACAGTGGCACCAGCAAGTGAGTGGGTCATGGAGACTAAACCATGCATTCATCCTTAATGGTCCCTTAAGGAAAAGGTGGGAGAGTGTTGGGGAAGCTTAAATGAAAGTCGCTCCCATTCCATGAAAATGTAGAAAGCCTTAGGAACTAGAACTGTTGACAACTTCTGGTGCGTAAAAAACCCTGCATTTGAGTGAACTGCTGCAAGCATACATTGAAAATGAGAAGCCTAGCATTAAGTTAAAACTTCTACATAATAATCTGAAATATGAACTTGCACTGCTTTTTCCTATTATCTCTTTAAGATAAAGGCTTTTCATCTAGTCTTTTGACGGTAACTCATTGGCATAACATTTTAAGTGATTCAAATAAGCAGAAAAATGGAATACTGGTTTCTTTGTTCAAGAAGAAACTCACAAAAAGTGAAAAGAACAGACCTTGCTTGCTCTCTGTGTTTGGATATTGGCTTTCCAGTATTTTCAAGTACACAAAGCAGTTTCTCATCCCATGCCACTTTACAAAACATTGATAGCCAGTGTATATTGCGCATTCAGCCTGTGATGCAATGTGTCACATTGGTCTTTATACCCAGAACAATGATTTATCTTGTAATAATAGCTTAAAAAGAAATTAGCCCCATCTCATTACAGACACTGCATATTTTTTCAGAGAAGAGTGACAGCTATAGAAGACCTGCTCTTGACAGTAAAAATGTATAGATATATTATTTTATTCTTACTGAGTTGAAAGTCACAGCACAGTTAGTCAAACACTTTTCTTGTCTGGCAGAAAACATTGCCTATCAGTTTTTCTGTGTTATGTGGTTTCTTTGTTTTCTTTTTCAAGATCGGTGTCAAGAAACGCAAAGTCCACGGAATGGAGAATATTACGTATCTGCCAAGTGAGCACAGCTGTGTGTGTTGGTAACTTCACACCACAGGATGTATCTGATGAGCTGGAAAGCTGAGAGATCATAATTATAAAAGTAAGGTACATTGAAACATTGAGTAATATGCATATTCCTCCCTTCTCCCCCTGACAGATCACCAATGCTGTTGTCACAGTTGCAACTTAGTGAGCAGCTTTTACATCACTGTCCCCTCTGGTAACGTCACAGACCCCAATCCACATGGACTGTTTTGCTGCCATGTCACATTTATTTAATTGGTTTTCCACTGTCATACCACAGCTGCTTTTGATATTGCCCAATCAACATTTCTCTCACTCAGCAAACATGTTTTGCATTATGTTTTCCCCAGATCAACAGGCATTCCTTTTTCTATCAGATGAAACTTCCAGCCCTTAGTTTCAAGTGCTGTAGGCTCCTTTCTCTTAGTCCTTCTTGGTTTCTGGCTGTGTACTATTTTTCCAGTCAAATATTGCTTCTGGCCTTTATTCAGAAGCTACCACTTGCAAATCACTGTGAGTTAGGTTATTACTAAATATTGTAGCTCCCCTTACAATATCTCTACCCTTCCCCATACACAAATTTAGGGGTTAATATTATAGAATCACAGAATAGAATATAAATCATTATCATTTGTTTATGGTCAAGGAAGCCCTAACCCCCACTGGGATTTACAGCCCTTGCCTCAAACAGCCTGGTTTGTTTGCACAATTTGCTGGTTTTCTATCTGTGCTGCTATTGTATGGCTGTGTCAGCACATACCAACTGCATGCGAGTTTGGCAATAAGCAGAGGACAGGTAGGTGGCTTGCCCCTTACCGGTGTTCAGGTTGCCCACAGCGGCACTCACAGAAGTATGGCCCTGTACTGGTGCTGTCCCTGGGATGGTCTATGAACCTGGGACAGCTCAGGTTGTACCCGCTGGCACCCCAGCGTGGGGCTGTGTTAACACCCTTTGGGGACTATGGAATGTAGAATCATAGAATGGTTTTGGTTGATAGGGACCTTAAAGCTCACCTAGTTCCTGCCCCCTGCTCTGGGCAGGGACACCTTCCACTAGACCAGGGTGCTCAAAGCCCCTGGCCTTGAGCACTTAAACAGCTCTCTGTGGAGTGTGACCCGTTCTACTGTGGGATGTACTGTGAGACGGGCTCTACTACTGGTGGGATGGCTGCCTCCCTGCTCCCCATTGTGTGTTTGAGCAGGTCATATTGTATGACTTTGACCTTAGCTGAGAGGCCCACCAAAATTATTTAGTTGTGGAAAAAATGTTGCACAAGAATAACATGGCGGAATTGTACACCACACAAATGCTATTATACAGAGATAGGTATCTGCAATTTTTTTGTTCGGTTTGGGGCCACTTTCACAGATACACAAAGCAGCTGGTCTGCACCTGGTTTGTATCCAAAAAGGCCTTTGCTCATGAATAAGTACATGACCAGAAATAACATTGCAGGTCTAATCTACTTACAGTCATAAAACTTCAACTTCACTATGGGTGCTCTGGAATAAGGGATGAAGTAATTTTGTCAAGTTTTAATGCAGAATCATTTTTTATTTGCATTATTAAAAGTGGAGTTTAAGGCCAAGAATGTGTATAGCCAGACATTGTTTGGGGGGTTGAAAGCACAATTTCATGTTTATTTTTCTGTCTGGAAGGTGGTTGATAATCCTGACAATCAGCATATAGTCTGGCTGCTGGACTTCCAATGGTAGCTGCTCTTGTTGTCAATCTGGATCTTTAGTAACTAGATTCAAGTTATAATTTTAGAAAACACAGAAGATATCTAGCAGCAAAAAGAAGGTTCCATGGAAAGAAAACCATGAGGGTTGGATACCTTCTTTTAGATTTTTGTAGAGTCTTATTTTTGTGATTGGATGTGTTCTGTTCTTTCTGAAAGACAGAAGCAACAAGTTTGCCTTTTCACTGTAATTGATTATTTAGTTCTTCAACTAGTCTATTTATTTTCTGTGAGCACGGTCAGAAATGAAATGTCTTTCTACTGCAGTCCACCTGCTTTATGTAAAACACAGATTGCAATTGCGCTCTTTTTCTCTACCACTGTTACACAATCCTCAAAACCATCTCTTCCATCCTGAGTATGAGAAAGAAATCATGGCTACTTGCCACTGGGCTTAAGCGGAGTTCTTTAATAGGAAAACTACATTTTACTTAGGAGAATAACATCATGTGGCAGGGCTATGGCAACAATAACACCTCTACTGCCAGAAAACATTTAGCCTGGGTGGCTCAGATGGCCCAAAATATTTAAAAGCATTTCTCTTATACTGTAAATTCCCTATGGTACATTATTTTCTGCTGAAAGCTAATAACTACCCTGTCTGTAAAGCAACTGGTCTTAAGTTTATTAGCTTGCAAGACAGAGAAATAACAGACACATATCACTGACATTTAACAAAGATATCTTTCATGGGTTTCTGTATTTTTTCACATGCACCACACATTTCTCTTTAGTTAGAAAAACACATTTTGAACCACATTCTGAGTAACTTCTTATGAAGCAAAGCACATTTTCCAAAAAGTCCTTAGTGCTTCACCAAATACTGAGTCCCTTTTCAGAAGGTTCTGAAGGTTTCTGAGAGAGAAATAACGTTAGCTTCCCTAGTGAAAGCTGTTTCACCCTTGCTGCAACAGCCGTACTATTTTCCTTGGCATAATCGAAGAACATCATCCTACTCCTGCACTGAAGTGGAAATGATTGCACAAATTATTTTCATGTGAAAGTGGCTTCTTCAGGCAGTATAAATCCCCATTCATACTTCTTTAAAAGTGTATTATTAGTCTGTTTCTTTCAGTAGAGTGGGTCACAAGAAGATGATGCATGTGATCACTCTAGAGCAAAGGTGTAGTGGCAGTATGTTCTGCTGGTTAATTAGAACTTTCCACACTATCTGGATACATCTTGTGGGTGAGTGATGCACACAGAAGGTGGTCTAGTCAAACATGAATATTTTTGTCCTGGAAAAAGTCCATTTTCAGATAATATTTTTAGCCACAGAATAGTGAGTCTGTAAGAACCTAAAAGCTACCCTTGATTCCTGTATTTTTACAGGCAAATCTGTACAAATTAACTGGTGCTCAGTGACACAGTACACATTATTGCTAGTTTGTTCTTCCAGTGACCGCATCCTCTTGAAATAACAGCAAGTCCCATGTGAACTGACCAGGGTCACACTAAACAGCAGGTCCTGCAGAAAAAAATGGAGAAAAATGGGTGGCAAGCTTGGTAAAATTGTTTCTATTTTGAACTGGCCTCTACAATTTTTGGAATCTGAATTTTGCTGTGAAAAGAAGAATTTGAAAAGATTGCACCTCCCAAGTGACTCAACTTTTGAGTTGAACCATGTGGAACTTCAAAAGCTGAAGTTGCAAGCTGTGAAAGTCCTCCTTGAGGGCCTGGGGCTCTGCTGAACTTGTGGCAAAAGTTTTGTTAGCTTAAATGGGACCAGGAACAAGACTGTGATTATTCTTTTTTAAAGTCCATGAAGAAGTCCAAGTACCAGTTGCCCTGACTTGTAATAAGAAAAATTCAAAGGAGAACAATAGTTGTACATCCTGGAATGTCAATGTTAACAGCCCAAACTGCAGTCCCAAATTCTCAATAAGATGAAAAGCAAAGGGACTAATTTTCTTTTGTGATCCAAACACTCCAAAGGCTACTCAGAAGCCTGCCTGGGTGGTATGTTAGAGGACAAGAAGCCGAGATAAAAACATTCAGGAATGATCCAAGCTTCACACTAAAGAGAAGCTATTGTGTCTAGGGCTAAGGAGAGGGAATGCTGGTGTTTTATAGTCCAACAGTTTCAAATGACTTACAAGGAACGTGTATATTTCTCTCTTTATTGGCTCACCTACTTAAAGGTGCACAGAGGCACAATGTTTTATTATCACAGTGCCAGTGGGGCTTCAGCTGTGAGCTTATGAGATTGGTGCCTCTGTATGATCCACAGAAAGAGTAGGCATTTGACAGAAAGCAAGCTGTTCCTCTTCATCACCGTCTTCTCCAAAACTTTGACATGACAAAATATTAACTTTTTTTCTGCATGATTGGTGATTACTGATTTGGGTAGAAATTATTTGGCTACAATACTTGTGGAAAAAAGCACAGAACATTGGGAAACGTTTGCGGATAGTACAACCCTGGGTTTTATTTGGACAGTTTCCCAGGCACTACAGAAATGGAAGAGTGGTGCTTTTACATTTTGAATTTGAAATAAAATGGCCTTTTTAGAGGTATTGCAAAGTACTACATTTAGAATCTAGCATTCAAGGTGCTTAAAAAAATTTGCTTGTCCTTTCAACCTGTCACTAGGAGCAAAGATGGCAAACAGCAAAAAAGGCTTCCTAAGATGCAGTGAATATTCTTGTAAGAAATCCAAACTAGGATTCCACATATGATAAACACACTGAAGGTGTTCCAGGCAGCCTCATGGGAGGCAGCCTTATCAGACATACATGCCATCTACACATTTTTAAATTGCTGTCAGATAATGCAGCAGATCCAGTATTTCCTTTGTTTTGGATTATTTTATGACTATACCAAATTCAGACTTTAAAGTATCTGGAGTCACAGATTCTGTTTTATCTTAAAATCAGAAAGAAATATGGTAATGTAAATACGGTGATGTTTTAATGAATAAAGGCTGCTGCTATTTACAGTATTTTATCCCTGAATATGACCCTTAGATGTATAGGAATTACTGTCTGAGAAAACCCAAGGGCAAATATTTACATATTTACAAATTACATACAAGGACAGGTTGAATGTTGAAAGCCTTTACATTTTTTTTCTGTGAAGAACCACAGTGAAAAAATGGTGCTTGCAAAAAAGGGTGGAGATGTTTTCTCATGTCCATACATATATTTTCCCCATCCACCTTGCAGCATTTATTTCAGTTAGTGGAGGGTTTGTCTAGCACTTTGGACTCTTTTCCATCCAGCTCCTGACACTACTGCAGACATGGACAGGAGGAGAAAAGGGATATTTGAGTCACACCTCTGCCCATCTGGTTTTTTAATTTCCTAAGTATTTATCTTTCTGTGTTTTTTCATGTGCTTTCAACAATACTTTTCAAGGACTATTGATCTAGCATAAAATGTAATCATTACCATACCCAGAATACTCGAAAATTACCATCCTGTGTTTCTTCTGCATTCTATAGTCACTAAACAAACACAAAAAGACTTGCATCCTATGATCAAGTCAAGCAGGAGTAAAGTGAACAAAGCTGTGACAGCTCAGAGGAGAAGGTGGCAAAAATAGCCTTAAATCTGGGGAGCTTCTTTCAAAAGCTGCATTGTTTAGTGTTCAAAGTAGATCTGTCTTTCCATTTCCTTCTGCTTGGAGGAAATGTTTGCGTGGTAAACTGGAGACAATTTACAGGTAGTGGAGGTAAATTAGGGGTTTGCAGTCAGCCCCTTATCTGCCTACATGTATTGTTCACATGTGATTAATATGTGCTGTGTTAAGCATGGGAAAAGAGTCCTGTATGTGTGGCTGACCGGATAGTTCTGCTTTGAGTAGTATGCATCCCAGGCCAGTATAAAAATAGTTTAATACTGCCACCAAATACAGTGTTTTTCTGTAAAAGTTAAGGAATGCAGTTTGTAATTTGAAACTGTTGTACAAATGCAGAGACATGCATTTGTTGAAGGGTTTTCACATACCACCTGCAAGAACAGAAAAAGACCAGATTTTTGGATGTTTCTCTATTTGTTTGGTTTGGGGTTTTTTGTATTTTTTTTTTTTTTAATTGTAGCATAGTCTTAAAATTCATATTTCAAACTCTTATCCTTAAAAAAAAAAAAAAAAAGGTCATAAACACCTTTTTCCTTTGCTTTTCCTTCATTTATCCCTTTTCAAAAGTAAGTTGATTTCTGATAAAATGCGACTAATGCTACATGTAGTCCATAAACATAAGAATTATGGGCTTGAGGTTCAAAATTCTGGAGTTTTACATATTTATTCAGTTGAGTATCTTTAGCAGAATATATTTTTAATTCTTTTCTTTGGAATGCTAACATACAACAAAATCTACCCCTTGAAGTTCAGCAATCTACTTCTATTCCTTTTCCATCCTCTGAAAAATCTAAATGGAATGTGGCTGTAGCTGTTGCTCAGTGGTGACTTGCAGGTATTACTTCTTGCTACAAATAACACGGTCTAGGTGAAAGACATGTGAAGGCAAGCTGGTAATGTACATTTATCATGTCCTCAGCCCCTAAAATGGCCCAAAATTCATGCAGTGCTGGGTAAAAAATATGTGCTTTGGAAAAGGACTTTATGTTTGGGAAAGGCAAAGAGAAGACCCGAAGAATTTAGGTTTTCCATCTTTCTTTTACTCAGTGTTATTGAGCAGTAAGAATTTATGAGTTCAAAAAAAAAAAAAAACAAACCTGTCTACTTGTTTGGGATCTATTTTTAACTAGTAGCAGGACAAGGAAAATGATATGTGCTACAGTAACGTAACATTTACTTTACAGGAAGAGATAGCATGTTGTATTTTGTGGCACTGGAAGCACCTTAGACATGTATTTATAGTCTACTGGTTATCAAGGTGCATTTGGGGTTCCCCCCAATTTTATCATTGCAGGAAAATAACTAATTTTTTTTCCTAAAATTGGAGGACTTCAATATCCAGAGATTGCTGCCTTGACTGTTAAAGTTGCATAGGCTTATCAATATCTCAGCTGCAGTAGGAAGGTTAATAAAAATAAACGGTATAGTTATAAAGAATTTCTTTTTTTTCCACAAAAAACAAACCCAGTAAACCCCTTAACTCCTGGGTTCCCTGTCTTCTCCTTCACCAGATCTGTCTGTTCTCATTTAGGTGGGCTTCATCCCAGGAAAGCAGTATGTCTCACCACAGATTTATAGACCAAAACTTTAATGAGTGCTAACATTAGAAGTGCATGCAGACCTCTCCAACATGGAATAAAAGAGATTATAAAAGAAATAAATTTCAAAAACTGATAGTCATTTTTATGTCAGTAATAAAGTCAGTTATTTTTAGGAACATTTTAATACAGATATTTACAGTGTAAAGCTATTATAAATTTCAATGAATTATTGGTAAAAGCTGTTTATATCTTTTCTTGTGGAAAGGGTTCTCACCATAAATATATATATATCTAGGTTTATCCAAAGACATTTCAGAGGAATCATAAACTGGATAAAGTCTATACTGAAGAAATTAGACTCTTCTTCCTGTCTGATAGTAAAAGACCAAATCCCTTGAGGCTTTGTTTAAACAAATTCATCAACCCTTTGAGAGTGAAAGCTCTAGAAATAAAAGAACAACACTATAGACAACATTGAGATTTTTTGGCCCTTTGCTGTTAGACCTTTCTTGATTTACTGCTGGACTGAACTCATTAACTACTTGTTCTGTAACAGTCTCCAGCCCAAATTTTACAACTTCCACTTCAACTTCTGTCTTCAGCTCAGTCTTTGACCTACTGTCCTTGTTAAATCCTTACATGAGTGCTAGCTTAATTTCAGGGGGAATACTGAGGCTTCTGATCTGTGGAAGATGTGGTAAGTTTTGCATTATTTTTTGCGTCTTACGTCATCCATAAGTTTTAATGCAAAACCCTAGAAACAACAGATTCATGTGAATGTAACAGTAGTTCTATCAGAACTCTAATTCATACTTACCTTTTAAATAGCCTAATTTCTGACATATGAGTCCTCTTGTAAAACGATGTCGCACCACATTCCTTGGCAATCAGCCTTTCTTCCACAAAACCAATTTTTCTTATGTTTTCCTCCACCTATACTGCCACATCAGTATAAATTACCAGGATGATATTCTGCAAATTACATCTCAGAATGGCATTTGTATATAAGGAAATGGAAATGTAGTGGGAAAATGTTTATGGCATATTTAGATGAAATTGGTCAGAAAAAAATAACTATAAGCAAAATCTCTGAGTGCGGGTGACAATGATTTAGAGTCTATTTAAATTCATATTTGTATTTTTAAGGGAATACATTGATATGTCCACTGAAAATCTGTTGTTTTGAAAGTTATGAGTAGGTTTGCCTAACAAGTCTAGCTTTAGGACTAAAATGTAGAAATGCTGTCTTATTTGTATTGAAGAACAACTAACACAAGAAAATTTATTCCTGAGTCATAAATTGTAAAAAAGAACAATGAACATTTTATATGAAATAACATCTTCTCCGAGAGAGAAAATACATGTGGAACTGAGTTTGGACATATATTTTTTGTTGCAGTTCTATACTGTCTCTATACCTGTCACTTCTCTCCTACCTGTCATATAGTGGAATGCATTCGCTGTCTGTCCCAGAGTTGTGCATGGTTTTTGCTTTGTGCAAAGGACTTTACACTCCAAGTGAAGCCACCATAGAACATGAAAATACCAGACAAATGGGAGGGTAGAAAATTAAGAACAGGAGGTAAAGTAAATAAAAATAAAAAGCCAGAACTCCAGCTGCTGGAAATTAGCATAGTTCTAATGAAGCCCATGCAATTACACTAACTGAGCAATTGGTTCATTATATTTATTTATTTTACTCTTTATTCCTTCCCTTCATTGGAGCTTTGAATTAACTAAGCTAAATTGTCATCAGCTGAAGAGCAGTTCTAATGTGCATCCTGTTACATAGCAAACTGGTATCTGTAAGGAGAGGGAAGGAGCAAAGTGGGTAGCTTCTGAGGAGGTCTTTGAAGGAAGAGTCACCATCTACCTAGATCATAATTGTGCTCAAGTACATATTCTCATTTTTGCTTTGTTTTTTTTTCTTTCCTTTTTTCCTCAGCACAGGTTACCCCAATGGGGAGTCTCACTGTTGGTGTAGGTACATTGGGCTGCACCAGACCTTTGGGGACGGCAAGCAAGCCATCAAATGAGGTAGCAGCAGGTATGGTGAGGTCATAGCCACACTACAGAAAAACACAAAAATTGAGTGCTCCTCCCTTCCCCTTGTTTTCCAGCCTGTCCTCAACCCTTTTTGCAGTGAGCCTGAAAGCAGATCTCAAATGTACACCACCATGTTTGCAGCGTGGGTAATGAGTGGACCAGGTCTCAGCTATGCTGTCAGATCATCAAAAGGGTAAGCGAGATGCACCCAGAGGGAACGCATGGTGTGGAGTGGCAGCTGAGTAAATCATCACAATAGTGGCAGAAGAAACATAGGAGTAGGACTGCAAAATTACAGTTCATAATGAATACAGGTTTTGACTGATTTGGGATTTTTTTTATGACGACTTTTAATTTTAACTTGGAAAGCAAAATCTATCTTTTTCACTAGAGCTTCATGAATTGATGACTGTTTTGAAATTTATTTTCAATACAAAAGAAGTTTCGAATCCAAATTCTATTTCCTATAGTTGTTATACATTAAATCTCTCCTGAATCAGATTTGCTTTATTGTTCATTTGATGCTTAAATATCTGTCTATATAGACTTGTACATCATTACTTGGAGACACATTAAAAGAACATTAATTTGTGAAGTTCTCTGAAGCAAGGAGTGCTAACAGTAAGTGGATTTGCAGTTCTAATTCATCTGCCTTTTGCATTAAGGTACAGCCTTTAAATACATGTTCACACATAATCTAGGCAGTTTCCTGCTATTTCTCCTTTCTTTTCATTATTCACTGCAGAGCCCTTTTGTGTCTTTAAGGCTTGAATTAAATGTGGAATTACACATTTGCTTTTGGTCTCATTTAAGATAGTCATCAATGTACCAGCTAGATACCTGGAGAATATCAAGGCGTTTATTTCCTTTTGACATACATGGCTACTAGTCCCATCTTACAGAGAGACAACTATAAGAGAGGGGGACAGCTGTTTAAAATTACATCAAGGCAGATTTAACCTGTCAAAAAAAAAGGCTTAAGAGGGCAGGGTATCGATCTTCATTCCCTGGGATGAAAATCTATTTGGGGGTGCCTATATTTTAATGGAAAAAAAAGAACTCAGTGTGAACAAAATGCCATTATGTGTGAATGTAACATTTTCGTTATGCATTACTATGAGGGATTTGGCTACGAAGAACTTTTACATAGACATTAGCCATCTGAGCTGCAAAACTGACCTTTCTAAAACAGTCTCAAGGGATGTGGGTGTTTTGGAGGTTCGTCGTGAGATGTAGGAGCAAATCACCCTCCTGCAGATGAACACTAGAAATTACAGACTGAGGTCACAGGCCCATGAGCTCAGAGCTTTTTTCAAATCCACATGAAATTTCACAGTACAAGGTAAAGTCAGTTTTGTGACCTGTTGACTCCCTCCATGCTGAATACTAAAAGGATTACTGCAGACAATGGAGTTGTTGAACTTGAAATAATTTTGTGTGACATAAAGCACAGGACAACTCAGATATAAAGAACTATTTTAACTACTAAAATAGAACACATTTTACCATCAAATATGTCTTCAGGTGGTGTGCTGTAATGGTCTTTACTTGATATCAGATGCCTAATTCAAAATACACTTCACTATCAGGTCAAAACCCAGCAAAATTAATTATAATGAAGAATTCTATAAAAGTAGAGCAATATAATTTCCATTGCTAGTTTAGCTGCATGATCCTATGGTTCTTTTTGACTCTTCAGACACTTGATTAAGTAGGTAACAAACAGGTACTTATTTTAAGCAACAAACTTCTAAATTTGAAGAAGAAAACTGGATACACTGTTAAGGTAATGAATGCTATTTGGTGAAATTTCTACTCATGTTGGAATATAAATTGTAAACATCCCTCTTTACTAGTTCTCTCAAGATTTTCTGTTCCAAATGGTCTTCTCATGTTACTCAACCCACCATGTTTCTGTGAAGAGATTAGTTTTGAAACTCATATTGCTGATAAGAGAATTTTTTTTTCATTATTCATTCTGAATTCATTAGTAACCTGGGTAGAATTACAGTCAAGTACTTTTCTTCCATGAAAAAGTAAAGACAATTTTAACACATACTCTTCCTGTGAGTATCCTTTGCAGAGAAAACTTCCAATTTGATTACCCATCTGATAATTTAATTTTATATAGCAACAAATAGTAGCTATCATGCATGATAATTACCAAGATAACCTACCAACAGCTAAGGTAAAAAAAGGGTGCCTTAATTAATGAAATATGTAAACAAAACACTGAGCTTTATTTTGAACATATGGATCCCATTCACATTATTTTCCCATACAGTTGAAAACTATAATTGTATCTAATGTGTGCTAATGAGAAAGAAACTCGTTTTCTAGCTGTAAAACGGTGAAGCCATAGGGTTTTTTCACACATTTGGCATAAAACAGAGAGGAGAGAAGTGCAGTGGTCAAAGCCTAAGGCTTTGGTAAGGAACGGAGTGAGAGGCAGAGCAAAAAGGTGAGGGAAGGATCCCAGGAGAGAGTTTGGGAAAGGAGAGTGATACTGGTGTATGTGTCCTTTTACTACAAAGCCCTTTTTGAAGTTAGTGGTGATTTTTCATGAAAGACTAGTGACTGCGATCAATGAAAGTCTCATGATTCTGTAGATTTTCTTTCTTAGCAATGCAGTATGACAAAACAGAAAATGTTTCTGTCAGCTACAATAGAGATCCATTTTCATCCAATGCAAAGATCTGCAACTCTTCTTTCTTGCAGCCAATTCCCTAATTGCTAACATGCTTCAGTAGCTGTGTGTAGTGTGCCAAAATGAAACCGTACCTGCGAACTGAAAGAGATAAAATATAAGTGAGCAAATGTATGAAGTAAAACTTTAGGAATTCTAGTAAAACCAGGTGAAAACTAAAAAAAGATGAAATAAAAACTGACGGGAAATCATGCCTAAACCTCAAACAGAACCTGAAAATATATTTGCTCTCTCCCAAAAACAGAGGTATGAGGAAGAATCTGGTGTGACTCCCCTCTTACTAGCTCTGTTATTTTCCAATCAAAATCACAAGTACCTGCTCTGACTCAACCTGGTAATTGGGAAAGTTGTGAAGATTTTCTTAATTCCCTGACGAGGTATAGGTCAGATCATGTTCTCAGACTTACTGTTTTCTTTTATGGCTTTAGCGAAATATGTTTTTCCTATTCAACATGTTGGTAACTCTTCTTGCTGTCTTTTATAACTGTCCAGTCTTTTCTTGAATGCTAATAAATTCTTAGCTTTGATGCTATCTTTCTGCAAAGAAAGGCTATTTATGCACTACATTAAGTGTTTACTTTTGTCTGTAAAGCTGTGTAATAAGGGCAGGCTAATAAATATTTCTATCCAGAATAGCTTGGCCTTAAAAGAAAAAAAAAAAAAAAAGGAAAAATGTTGTTATTGGGTTTTCTGTTGTTTTTTCTCTTTTACAACTTTTAGGAAAATACCTAAGAAAAAAGTTATGGAAACACACAACGGAGTTGTTTAGGCAATTTTATACCATGAGCTATGTTTTTAATGTATCCATCTCAAAGCACAGAAAAAAGATGGTTTATTAGTAAGTGTTAATATTTGAATCTCTAATTCCTGTTTGTTTCTTTGCCCGTCTCCTCCTGGTGCCCATGCTGCCCCTGTAACTTGATTTGTGAACCATGTAACGTCCCTGGACAGGGGTTAGAAGAGCAATGTTACATTAGCTTTGATTACCTCCCTCCAGCTTATGGGAAACAATTTAGTTAAACTTTTTGTTATTTCATCTTGGAGCAGACCAGTGTAGGAGCACCCTTTGGTACTGACAACATAGTTAAATGTACCTATCTCTGCAATGAAACATAGCAGTTACGTAGGAAAGAATGTATACAGTATAAAGTTCAAATTACTGAAATTATGTTATCTCCTGCAAAAAAGTGAATGTATTATTGAATAGCTTTTGCATATTTTTTAAGAATTAGACCTCACACTTCCTAATTTCTGCCTGTATTATACTCTAAATTCCCTTGAATGCTAAAATACAGTTACTAATGTGAACATAGGCAGCTTTCATATTTGCTTATATGATTGTTACCATCATCATATTAATGAAGAAACTGCAGAATTAGTTGAGTCCTGAGGGAAGCTGTCTGTGGCAGATACCATAGTTGTTTCCATGGTGCAAAGACAGTCGTATATCAAAATACAGCATGTCTCCTGAGACAGGTTTCTACTACTGTAGCTGGTTGCATGAAGCAACAAAAAGGCTGGATAATTTCAGAGCTGTATTTTTTGCATTAATGACGCTTGGCAACAATACATGCTCCAGAAAATTTTATACAAGGTAAAGTCTGCCTGCTGAGTTCTGCCTTTCTGTCTGATGTAAACATATTTATCCAATGGATTAATTATTTATAGTCTGTCCTTTCTATAAAACTACTGTTGTATTTCTATTTACTGGTTTTAAAACACTGTCTATGTGGGTGGGCAAAATGATATTGCAGTGCTTACCTCCCATGCCAGCTGGCCACCTAAATGTCTGACTGTGTGTGTGTGTGTTCAACTTTGTTCAGTTGCCACAAGACATGAAGCAGGGCTGTGACCCCAGTGATACCCCTGCTTGTAAATGTAAGCTTAGCTATAAAAATTGCTGTGATTCCGTCAACAGTAATGTTGCTGCAATGTTTTCTGAACTCCTCTGTTTGCTGAACCTAGTAGAAATAAGGCTTTTCTCATCTAGAAAAGTAAAATGTAATTGGAATGGGACCAAAAATTGTTGTAGTTAGACTTGAATGGAAAGATTATTAAAATACATTTTGCTTATAGTCTACCAAAACAGATCACAGCTACTGCTAAGTCATGTTCTTTTTCAAGATCTCCTTTCAGGTTTCAAATGCTTGGGTTGGAGGTACAGAGAACTACACAGTTTCCTCTTGCTTGATGTGATATTCTACCTTAGGCTTCTGCTGAAATTCTGCCAGTCAGGGAGGACAAATACTGCGATGTGTCTAAGCACATCATAACAAAAAGTGCTAAAGTGGTGTTTCAAAGAATTGTTTTACTGGTGTTATCTCTATGTTTCTATGATGGTTTGGAGATCACCATTACGAATTATGTCCTGTTTTCAGCAGTGACGTCACTCTCTGGAGAGTACATCAGGTACAAGAACTAAAGGACAGAAAACTGAACTGGCTTTCTAAGGAACTGGCACTGCACACATGACTTGTGTGAGTACCCTGGTATTGGGCACTAGCAGGGCTAGTTGGACTTTTCATACAACCTTAAGTGAATATATTTTATGAAAAGTGAAGTAATATTGACTAGTGGAAGTACAGCACTTTGTGACCAGATATTAGTGAGAACTGTAAAGAGGAAGAGAGATGAACAACACATTGGCAAGTGTTTTCAAGTACTGATACTCTGCAGATACGCTGACAGAATCAGATAATGTCCTAGTAACTCCTCTGAACAGATTTTCAGCAATCTACTTTTGTTTTGCCAGGGAACATGAACTCAATGGCCACCACTCGTCAGAGTCCTCAGGATGGTTCCCTCCACCAGGGAAAGTGAGGACCTTAGTGTTGCCACACTTGTTCCTACTACTTCGGCCACCCAGAGAAGATCTCCAGCAGCAGCACTGGGAGACCAGCAGAAAGCAGAGGCAGGAGGAGTTACAGGAAGCATGTGGTAAAATTGGAAGAGGTACCAGCAGCAAAACCTTTCTATGCTTCTGGTGGCACTTGCACAGGATGAGACATCCAAAAGGACTTCATAATACCCTGCTAAAATAAAAGCTGAATTAACCTAGTGTGCTTTAAAAATTTAAAATGTGACAACAAGCTGTAAGAATTCATTTGCAAAAGCATTTCTTGTTTTCTCCCTCTTCCCTCTTCCCCTTTTTCTTTTCTACCACCACAGAAGTGAAAGGCATGACAGAAACTTGAAGTTGCCTTACTGTAAGACTAGCCTTTGATTTCAGCTTCACCTTCTGCTGAAAGCTGCTCCTGATAAACTCACTGCATGCCACGAACTGGCCTCTCATGTGAGTGATGGGATTGCAAGATAGCTGCTTTGGAAACACTAATGTTGTTTACAAAACTCGCTTATCTCTGCTAGTCTTGTGAGTCAGCTATACCTAAATGGGTCTGACTGGTTACTCCAGTCCAAAACTATTTCTGTGAGTTTTATTCCAAATACAATAGGCAGCAGGTATAATGCATTTCTCTCTGAAAATCATACACAATTAAAAAAGAAAAAAAGAGCAACAACTAGAAACAAGATCTTGATCTGGAAGTGTGATGAAGATTGACAAAATAACCTGGAGCCAGGAAAGATACGCTTATGTAAAAAAAAGAATCATAGAGTATTTTAAGACTAACTTGAGGGTTCCTTGAGTACAAAATAATGATATTTACTAAAGAGATATTTCACATTGTTTTGGATGTGCATTTGATTCTCTGGCTTTGCTGTATTACATAAAAGTAACCTTTCTATTCCGTCCTTCCATAAAGGCCATCAGATGTGACGTAAGGTAATAGAGCTAGTTCCACTGACTTCAGGGAACTGAGTCAAGGGATTGAATCCACTCCTTAAAGGTGTTCAGAAGATGATTATGCCACTTAAAGTTATGCTAATTCCAGACTGGTGTACCAAATGAAGAATATTTATTTTCTTACAATTTTCCTCACTTAAATGCAAGTCACACAAAATTTATACACAGAATTACTGGTCCTTCCCATTAAATATAGTTTTTACTTACAACATTACAGAATTCCTGTTCTTGTTAGAAATTTTTTTTAACAGACTTTTTTCTTTTTTTTTTTTTTCTGAGAATCAGTGGAGACGTTTCCCTTCTGTATTATTTTCTGAGAAGCAAGGAGTGTACAATGCACAGCATAACAGGTATTCCTGATTTTTATGCATGTAAATTATACAGCAATTTTTTAAATGGTGAAAGAATATTTCTGAGGAAGCCTTGATATTGAGGAGCTACTATATCTGCTCTTTATTTGTCTAAATCTGCTTATTATAAATGTGTAAAAAAGCATTATCTTATGCATGTGTGGACGGATTTCTTTGCACAGTTATGTATAAATTCTACCAGGACATTTAAAAATGCACATAACATTTGGAAAGTAACAAAACTTCCATCCTGAGGGGGCCCAGTACTGTTTCCTTTTTGCAGGAGTAACAGCAGGCAAAAATCCAGGTCTTTCTCTAAAGTTGCAGTCAATGTCTCAGGGTAGTGTTGGAAAGCGAAGTTTACTCAACAGGGTTTTCTTACCTTGTGTGCATGTTCTGGTCTTTGCCTTATTTTCATGGTGTTTTCTGTTTCCCCTTGTTGGAGAGAACATGAGACCCATCCTGACTAGGTGAGATGGCTCCTCATCCCTGCTTTGTGTCCCACTTTCCCCTGCCTGTCCCATCTCACCTTGCAATGCAATGCAGACTGCTGAACGTTCAACCCAGGAGCAATTTGGTTTGTCTCAGTTCGGTGTCAGATTTGAGCAATCAGCATGTGACATTCCTCCGGTGTTTGTGGATTGATGGTGACTAGCTAATGCTGTTGTAATGTATTTCTCATCTGTTGGTCTTTCCAGGCTGTTCTTCAGAGTTCAGGTCCTGATCTCAATTAGTCGCAGTGATTCTAAACATTCAGAGCTGGATGAAGATTACTGTGGTATCAGAGAAAGGGGCAGCTCCTGGATGAGAGCTGGGGTCTCATGGGGCTGTTATGCACGTCTTTAAACTCCTGTTTGACATTAGACATGTAACAGTGGATTAATCTAATCCCACAAATAAGTTAAAAAAGCATGATTTTTACCGCTATTGTATTTCAACTCATTTCAAGTTTCAAATCAGGGTCACTGACTTGTGGCCACTGAATATAGACATGGCATAAGAGAAGCCAACACACTTAATCTGGTACTAGCACACTTTATAATGTGTTTTTAAACACCTAGAACTAAATTATGCTTCAGTGAAATTTTACCATTGACTTCTGGAACCAAAGCTCTATTCAGCTTCAGTGGGTCCAGAATCTCCTCTATGAATTTTCAATGCCGCTTCAGATTAGAAGGTTCATCCTATACCCTTTTGGAGACATAGCTCCTTTCCCTGGTTGAAGTCTGGCTGTTTTCTTTCACTCAGATTTTGGTGTGAATTAATTGAATTATCTCACTATTGAGAAATTTAAATACAGCAAATAGATCCATTTAACTGTGTTGTTTCTTAATGTTGCCACTGGTCTCTTATTCCATTTTTGATTGGTACATGCAGATGGGAACTGCCTGATAGGAGTGCTGAGGAAACAAAAATCAACTAATTGAATATGAATTTCAGGGAAGCCTCTACTTGTATTTCTTTACATAAACTGTTCCTTACTGTTCAGTTTTACTGCATTCTGCTGCTGAGTGATGATCAATCTTTTGTGGCGGGTAAAGTGAGTCTTTTATCTGTGAGGTTTTAAAATACCTTTAAAGTCTTTTGAGACAGAGAGCAGCAAGTTAGTGTGAATATATTCAGGCATTTGAAAAGAAATGTGACATAAGTTTCACTACTGTTAACATGTATTCGCATGAATAAAATAGTTAAATTGGTAACTATTTGAGATGAATATAGCAGAAATTATCATGAAAGGAAATAGGATCTTTACAGTTTTCTTAGATTATAAATATAGCACTTGGTGTTGGACTGAAGGAGATATGTTCTTAAAGAGATTAAGGAACTATATGTCCCACCAGAGATTGCAGAGAATCAGGTATTTCATTCTGGACCTCACAAGTATTGTAAAATTACAGACTTAATAAACAAACTGTTTTACGTCTCTGTAAGGAACTTAGAGGGGATTTTGAAAGTCAAACACTGAGGACCCTTGCTTTGACTGTGGTGGTAAAAGTAACATCTGCCTCAGACTTTTTAACAACAGACTGTTCAGATCATTCTTTTCAACTATGGTAGAAGACTTGACAGACATAATCCATCCTACCCCTCCTTTCTACACTTATATCTCCCAGTTGAAGTAAACCTTACATCAAAGCACTCATATGAAGGACATTCAGATTTAATTTTACCTTTCTTTTTCAGATGTTCAGTTTATTACAATAACTTTTGTGGTTTCCTAATTAAAGCAATAACACAGACATAAAAAACCCCAATCCTTTTGTTGGTCACATCCTTGGGATGCCACAAAATATTTTTCTTTCCTCCAAATCTGAGACAAAAAGACCTGGCTGAAATTTCTGCCACACTCACATACATTTACCAGTACAGACTGCTATCCACAAGTAGGTTATCCCAGTAAGGCCAATGCATGTGCTACTTCTTAAGAAGAGTCCCCAGATAACCACACACAAGAGCATTTAGCCTTGGGATGGGGAGTAGGCATGAGATCTTAGGAATCTCTTTCCTTTAAAAACACATTATTATATGTCCATGAAAACATTAGGTTGGGTTAAAGACAAATACAGAGAAAAAGAAAAGGAAGTAAGGATCTTCATTTCTGCTTCCATCAGCGAGGCTCCTCCCTCTTCCATTGCTCTGTTTGTTTGTCTCTCCTTGGGCACACAGCTCTGCCTGACGTTAACTCACCACCAGGGAGCTGTTGATTCTTTCAGGTTTGCTGATGTCCTTGGTGCCAGACATTTTTTTTTAGTGATTGTATAATTCTTAATGGTTCATAAAATGCTACAGGCACATTAGCTTCATTTCATGCTTTCAGCTTAAAATTTCATGTAGGTACTTGATTAAAGATTTTGAGTTCACAGTTGCAAGAGTTTTGTGAAAGCTCTGCTCTACAAGATTTATTTCTCTGAAGAAAGTTTAAAGGGGAGTCTCAGACAAGGCATTCAAAAAAACAATGCCAAACAAGGAAAAGATAGAAACAGCTTGAGGAGCATTGAAAACTTTGTTTTAGTATGGAGAGATAATAAACAATAGCTTTCAGGGTCTTTATCATGATGTATTGTCTGTATTTCAACACATGGTCTTTGTAAAGCGGACAAAACTGGTTTTATTAAAACATCAATGACAACAAAAAAATGCATTTCCCCAAATCATCTCTCCTCATAGTCAGAATTTATTTTGCCAGGCAGGTGTAGCCCATTTACTGCAACAAAAGGTGAAAGGTTTGACGCTGTAATTGTGGAATCTCAGGGAGACAGTACTCAGCTGACCACTCAGACCTCCTCTGTGAAAGTTTGTGAATCCTTCAACGCAACCTGCTTCCCAGTAGTTTTCCAGATTTCTTACCACATCTGCAACTTTATTCAGCATTACAGTGGCTCACTACCCTTTCTCATGTGGAAAATATCTAATCCATCAGAAGGAGGTGAAACAAAAGGTTTCTATGGTGACTGTGATGTCTCCCTTGAAGTTTCAACACTTGGAGTATGTGCTTACAAACTTTTGAAACTCAGTTTTGATCCAGAGATACACATACCTATACAATGTGTCCATTTTGATTTATTAGAGAGGCAAATACTCCAAAAAGGTCTCTAATATTTGATGTAGTTGATGAAATATTTATTTCAGTGCCCAAAGTTGTTTGTGATGTTTCCAAGTTCCAGACATTAAGAATTTGGTCCAAGAAAGTGATTGATTAATTATGGCCCTAAAGTAGTCATAAAATCCACCATAGGAGATAATTTAAACTGGAATCACAAAAGTCTGTTCACAGCCAGCAAGAGATTGTCTACAGATGCATAAGATAAAGGGCCAATGGGGGTGAACCTTTTTTAACACAGTTCCTCTCTGGAACATAGGTTCTGTGTACCATTTTCTGATATTAAAGTCTCTATTAAAAGACCTTTGTAGCATATACACTCTCTCTTCTCAAGAAATCGAACCTAAGTGATGCTGTGGTGGCTAGCCTAGCAAATGGTTAGTGTGTTCACCCAGAAGGCAGAAATGCCATTCTGTGTTGGACTGCTGCCTTCTACCCAAGGAGCTCCCAAGCTCCTGATGCTTATCCCTGTGTTCCCTGATTGTTGCTCCTCACAGAAGGAGTTTCACAGATCCCTACTTTGCTGACCCAGTAACTGCTGCTGTGACAGCTGTACCTTGTCATCTTCCTCCTCCTATCTCTTAGTTCGAATGGGAAGTACAGGCAGCCATGGCAGGTTATTTCCATTCCTCCTCACTCTTTCAGCTGATGTCATTTTTATTCAGTCCCCTCCAGTTTCTTGGATTGACAGTTATTGCAGCCATCCATACTTAGTATGCTGGAACTTTTCCCCTTGTCATTAGGCTCATGTCCAGCCCTCATAACAAAAGGCAGGTGATCTGAACACTAACATTTTACTTAATTCAGGATCCCTTGTTCCCTTTAACTCCATGCTTCTCAGTAAGAAGAAGCTGAGTACAGGCCATCATTTTTCCTCTCTGCCTGTGAGCCTATAAACCTATGTTGGTTTCTATGTCAGAGGAATTTGAAAGCTTCTTTGAAAAACAGTGCTAGCTTTTTTACATTAAAACTATTAAAACAGATGATACCTGGTTTTCTCCAGTTTTGTAATTTGCTGGCAAATTTTAACATATTACCTGATTGAGAAAATAGTGGTTCAACTGAAATGCCTACAGCTGCCTAGCCACAGGATCATTTATTCTGTAGATGTATGAATCCTTCCTGTCCCTTGTCATGTTTTCAACTTCAACCTACTGTTCTCCTGCTATTTACACCCACTGTATTTCCTGAACATGTTGAGTCTTTTTCCAGTCCTTTCCATAACCCTTTCAGCGAACTGATTTCACATTTACTGCATTAATTCTTAAGCGCTTCCATGCCTTCTGCACACATGTAAGCGAATGATTGCACACCAAAGATGCACATATTCCAAAGCAAGCCTAGAAGAAATAGGTAAAAAAGTTCAAAGCTGGATGCTTACTTCACCATCTGGGTGAAATGGCTTGTCTGCTAGGACTGTTGAGCATGCCCACCTCTTGTTCACTTGAAAATGAACTCCTTTTGCTCATTAGTCAGACTCAATAGTCAGCTTACAGTTCAGAGGGAGTGAAATGTGCTCATACAGTTTTCTCGTTCTCATGGTATCCCAGAATCCCTGACTGGAGAAAACTGAGTATTCTTTCAGATATCTCCCAGGTTATTCGATACAGTTAATGGAAAGCCACAAAGAAAAATTTTGTCGTGACTTAAGAATGTTTGATAGTAACCTGACAAAACCTTTATTATTTTCTCCTACTGTGTGCCAGTAGTGAAGTTGGCCTGTTTTATTGGTAGTTTGAGGACCTCTTAAAGGACAGCTTTCTAGGCAGAAAGGCTTTCAGAAGCCTGTGTTCTTGCTGTAAGGTTGCTTCCAAAGGTGCTGACTAAAATGATGAAAGGTGAACTAGACATAAGACCACTGAGGGTTTTGCGTTGGCCATCCAGACAGCGGTTTCACTTGATACCACAGTTCCTCACAGTGCTGGGGAAGTCAGGACCAAATGATTCACATAGCAGAGAGGAGAGTTCAACCTGGCAAAGGGTAAGGATCTGTCTCTGAAAAATGCTGGTGTAGCATTGTATGCTACATCCCATGCTCTTAGTTCTTAGTTTCATGCTTTCACAACTTTTGGAGCTGGAGGGATGTATCCGGTGGTCTTGGGACAATATTTTCTTTATGCAAATTTCCTTCCATGCAGAATATTAATCTCTGCCATTGGCATTAACAGACAAGAGTTAAGGTTTCATATTAAATATAAAGCTCTGACAGAGCCTACATTATGGTCTACTGTGTTTATAAGATAATTGTACTTACTCTTAATAGCATTTAAATTTAGAAGTTGCAGATTCCAGGCATGCTAGTCCCTTCCATGGTGTCTGCTTAGAAACAACCATGTAGTATCAGTTAGCTTTCTTCACAAGATACTGTAGTAACAGGTATTTTGGTGCAAGGTTGTTTTACCTTATTGGATTTCAACTTGAAACTAGTGTTTGTTATTGCCCTAAAAAATTGCAATTTTTTGTTACCATAACCAAAATTAATTCCCTGCAAACAGTAGCTGCCAGCTGGTGCTGGGTTTTAAAACTCTTATAAGTTGATATTCCAATTATTTGGGCAAAAACCCAGGAGAGTCTTATTTTTGTTACATGCTACTCTTTTTGCGGGAATTCATATGGATGCATTCCATCCCCAGTAAAAAGTTATATTATGCTGCAGGTGTACAGCACACACAACCAATAAAATAAAAATCAAAGCCTTACAGGTTTCAGCCTTTGTGCAGTTTTCATAGCTTATGGTGTTGTCAGGGAGTGTATGCTCTAAACCAGCATTAGGTAAGATTCCCTGTTCACTTGCATGGGAAGAAGTGACCAGCTTTAGCTGAGGAACACAGAAAACCCCTTCTCCCATTGCCTGCGTCCCCCATCCTTTCCCTTTTGTCTCAGGGAGAAAGGTGTGGCTTTGCTGAGCACATGAGAGGGTGGTGGAAGTCAAATGAACAGCCTCATTTCCAGCACATCCAGCCAGGCGTTCTGGAGAAATAAATCTCTGCACAAGAAGCAGTTACTGACTATCAGTCCTGGAGTTTCCTGAATGGCCAAGGATGTGATTGCAGCTAGCCTCGCCCTAGGAAAGGTCTGAGCTCAGTTTCTGTGGAAAATTACTGCTATCTGAATACTTCCTAGCTCTTGAGTTAAGATAGTGAAAAAGGGCTCTCCACTTTCAGTTCGTTGTCTTGAGAGGAAGGGCGTTGGGCTTGTGATATTTTATTTTCTGTACTCATTTCACCACTCCTCCCTCTTCTCAATTTCCACACCGAATACCAGAAGAGGTGCAGGCATTAGCTTTCAACAACTTTATTAAAATAAGTCAGCATATATGGTTTACAAAATGTTCAATCAGAAACTGTGAATTATCCAGAATTCTAAAAAGAAGATTGACAGGGTACCTAGATTTAGTATTTACCTAAGTGCACAAAACTGGAATTAAAATTGCCTTTGAGTATTAAAGAAATTTGTAGCATTTACTTGACAGCCAGCTAATTCATATTCAGTGTTAGCTTTTTCCAAATTTCTGCTTTCTTTAAGTTAACATTTATTGCTTTATTAACACGATCCACATCCAGTGAAATAATTTTGGTCAAGATTGCCCTAGCAAAGGCCTTTCAAGTATTTGCCAGGTTTTCTTTTTTAACATATTTCATGTTGTTCAGCAAATCACATGGGATAGCAGCATGGCTGCTTTCTCTGGGGAAATGTCACACAAGTAACTTAAGCAGGACTGGTCAGTATCAGAAGAGGGAAAACATGGGCTGTAAAAGAAGCTGTGTTCTGGAAAAGCGTATTTCCATTGCCCTTTGCTGGAGAGCCCAGCCCTCAGCACCCAGGAGGCATAGTCTGTGAGTCATGGGGAGCTGCAAGGGAATTTTCCTATTGAAAAGGTTCTCTAAGTAAAGTGTCTCTCAGCAGGGTGGAGCCTGGGAACTGATAAGAGCAGCAAGGGAAAAACAGCCTCTTGAGTCTGGGGAGGAAAAGGGAAAGGAGGGACAGGATGGGTGACTTTCACCTTCAAAAAAAAAGCTTGTTGAGATTGCATGGGACTAGGAAAAGAGAAAAGCAGAAATCCCTTCTCTTAGGCTTATCAGTAGGGCCAATAAAGGATAGTGGATCTCTCCCCATCCTGGGATCAAGGCTGTTTGTAGACCCCATACCCAGCACATAAAGCTTCTGCTTGTTCAGAGCCCTGCAGCAGCATCCTCAGCTGACCTGTGGTTCTTGACTATGGGTATGGATAGTGCCCTACCCAGGGCACTACAAGACCAGGCTTTTTCTTAAGGTGAGAATATTCAACAGGTTTTTGCATACTCCTTACAGCATAATCCTTCTGATTTTATAAGGCTGATAAATACGAGCATAGTTTCAAAGCTTGAAACCAGTAATTTTGTCAGATCTTATGGCTGGTATTGGGTGCATGGTGCCACCCCCAAAATGGACTAACTTCCTAGGGCAAGCAGGAAACAAGGGAAGAAACAAGGGTTGAGTGCTAGCAGCCTAACATTTCTTTTTCAACAAAGAGCCAAGAGCATTTGGAGTGGGACAGATTGCAGGTTTGGAGCAAAGAGAGTTATCAAACGTGGAAGGTACTTAATGCAGTAGGAGACTTGTTTGTCAAAAAGCATAAGGCATACCATATAGATTCACGATTCTTTAAAGTTTTGTTCTGCAGCAGAAAACAATTGGAATTGTGAACATTCGAAATATACTTAAGCCAGTGTGTTCACCTGAAGCACTTAGCCAGTGTTAAATATAGTAATTTAAGCAGCTTGATTTTGATCAAAATACAGGAGAATAAAGCAACTTACCTCAAATAAAAGAAGTGTGGCTATATATATAGGACAACAGAAAAGAGACTAGATCTTTGTATGGTGATAAAAACAAGTATAAACTCAGTCTGGCCAAACCCAGATGTGTTTTAATGAAAATCCTGTTGCCATTTCTCTTTCTTTTCCCTCCTCTCATAAGTCCACACGTCAGACCTTCATTCCTGTATTGTGCCCTTATTCATTAGCATGGCAATGTGATCATTGTTCAATCTGATAGGGAAACAGCCAAATCTGACCTTAAACATTTGATAGAGGTTTTCTTGTAAAATATATGATTTATCAACAGCTGCAGTGATTTTACAACAAACATGTTAGTGTATCAGAGGACTGGGACACAAGTTTGTTTAAACAAACCCAATAAAGTTACTATGGGAAACTGAAGGAAGTGGGTCACTAGTTTTCTGATAATATTTACGACAGTTCATAGATAAGAGAACTGGAAAGGAGGCCCCTCTTTCTTTTCTAGTTTATCACACGGTTAATGCAGAAAGACAAATTGTTGTAGGATAAACTCTGATGTCACACGCTAGCTTTTTCACTCAGACCATATGTGCAAAAACATATATAATAGGGTGGACTTTGGGGCAAACACATGATGTTTAAAATTAAAAAATCTGAAGGAAAGAAGGGAGAAAGTGGTAGATTTCTGTAAGGCACATATTCTGAGGGAAAAAAGGGACCTGTGAGAAAAGAGCACTGTGCTCTAAGCCCTAAGAAATATTTGAACATAGTTCCTCTGGCTGAAATGCACAGAAGCATTAGACAATTATCACCTGTTGATTTCAAGGTCTGACAGAAAGAAGAAGCTGGCTCTGGACTTTGAAATGCTGCTCTTTACTGTGACACACAGGTAGTATGGATACCTTCAGCGGGCACTTTAAGGAGAAGCAGTTCTGGTGCCAATAGCAAAATGAGAATAACATTAGCAGTGGTGACTTTCTCCTTCCTTTTGCATGCCAAACTGTATGCTGAAGTGTCAGGCCAAGTGCAGAAGTAAGCAGCAGCATGAACATCCCATTACACATGGCAGAGCAGCTGGGAAGTTTAGGAACAATTTTAATGAAATTGCAATAGAGTCTAAGCTCCTAAAAACACTGCTGGCAGTAAATCCTTGATTCCCAAGTAGAAATGAGCTATGGACTGGTAAGTGGATGGCTCTAATTCCTTTCAAGCCATCCATGGAAAGATGACATAAACTATGTATGTATCTTATTTTTGAATCGTTCAGTGGCTGGGCATGGGTACTGTTTAACTTCAGTGTATATGTCTTACAAGGACAATCTCAGAAGCTTCTGGGGGAGTTATTGATTTATTTATTTTTATTTATTGATAGTAAGGGTTAATGAGGGGATAGAAATGCCCTGCTGAAATTTAATTCACCTGTAATGCTTTTGTGTTTCAATAATGCTAATTCAATTAGTTGGAGTTGGAGAGAAAGCTGATAGGAACCTCATGGAGTGGGTAAAGCGTTTTGAACTGCAAGAACAATTTTTTTTGCCTCCTCCAAATTGTGGAACCCATAGCATGCCCAGGTGGAGCATGCTGAGGAGCTCTTCTCATCGTTCTTCCCTTCCCACTCACAAAATCCATCAGATAAAGCAAGTTGGAAGCAATAGCTTTCTTTCACTGAGTTTGGAGGGGTTTGGCCTTCCCACGGTCCTTACAGGGGAAGTATATCAGAGACAGCAGTCAGCAGTGAAGCAAAACTACCCCCTTCCCCTGTCACCCCTGAAACCTTAGGCATTGCCACCATCACTATGCAGGATAGTCACCTTTAAGGAGACATGTGAGCTACATGCCCCTTATATTTCTTGGGAAACTGGTGCCATCATTAGCAGTGAGGGCCTCCTCACTGGCTGTTTAGATCTTCAGCTGATCTCTCTAATTTGTGCAAATTCCAGACCTATGGAGTCTAGCAGTGGCCTTTCCATGGGGAAGGACACTGTTTCATTTGTAAGGAATAAATAGTGAAAAGTATGACATGAACCTTGCTGAGATTTCCTCTTCATTAATCCTTGTCTGCTGTATTTTTCCATGAGTCTCCACATGGCTTTTATTTCAGATCTTCAAAATATTATGTTCCTTCCCTGGCCTCCTTTAGAGAACATAGTTTTGCAAAACAGAAAATATTTCCAGGATTTATCTGTTTGTCAGTAGCTTGAAGTGGGAAAAGTAATTTTTAAAAAGCCCAGTGCTCGTAGGAACAGGAGCTCAATTCTTCTTGGTTTCAACTACAGGGTGGCTTTTAGACTTTTGTCTGTGCTGTTTTCTGCATGATTGTATTTATTCTTCAACCTGTATTGAAGGTGCGACTCATTATCAGTGGCTGTATGTAACCCACGATGGAAGACTTTGTGCAAATGTGGTTAGTGGTGTCACACACCTCAGGGATGAGGAAGACCTGCTCCTGATGAAGAGCAAGCCTTCCTGAAACCTCTCGGCTACAGGGCTGAGCAGCGCCTGCCCAGTCTAGCAGGAAATTTGCCTGACAGGGGAAAACCATGTCATAAAACCACTTTTATTTCTCTCGGCTGTCTCAGCCTTCCCATGATGAAGCAGGGAATGTAGTGGGAAACCAGAAATCGCCTAGGGCTGCTCCATACGAGCTATTCTTGGCTGTCAGAGATGTCCCTGAGGCTGCCCTTGGTCAGGCTGAGGCATGAAGTAGTTCTTGAGTCATTAGGGTTTTAAGCAACAGCAAAGTTTGTGTAAAGCCTGCCATTTCCCCTCTTGTTCCACACCAAAAGTATCTGGCATAGACCAGAAATAACAGTGCCCCTTCGGTTTTCAGTGTCTCACTGTTAGATCTCCAAGTGAGCAATCGCTAAGCTGGAGATTCTAAATTTATTGCTTTAGCACTCGTGCATGACAATACATTTGGGGTAATTTTGTAGCTCCATTTCTGTGGTGAAGAAGTCTGAAGGAGTCTATGGTAACCTGAAAACTGCCCACGGATGTGCTGCAGGGAGGAAAGGGGAAGCTAAGGTTTTGTTTGGAAGGGAAAAAAAAACGATGAAAGCAACATGAGCCAAGACATAAAGTCTCATTTTGCTCCCATGTGCTAGTGCTTGAGCAGACTATTGTTCTGGACTCAGAGATTGGTTCTTAATTATGTTGAGCAGTGAATGGTTTGAATTACGGTCACATAGTTTGGTGAGCACAAGCCTGTTAAGAATTTTGGCTGGAGAGCAGCTGTGGGGCTGCTCAGAGATCACAGAAGGTGGCTGTTGCTGGAGGTGTTTTCATGAGTTAAGAGGCGTGCATGCTGCCACCTGAAGTCCCAAGCCTGAAAGCTTTATCTAAATCTGCCCTTGTCTTTATTCTGCTATTTCAATCTAAAATAAAACATCTTGTATTTATCGTATCATCACATTCAGACACTACCATTTTGGAATCTCCTGTGGACATCATCAGATCCAGATGTTTCCAAATGTCATCATCCATACACTGAAATGATTACAAATGGAGATATATTTCTGTAAGCTGTTGCTACTCAGTGAAGATTGCCAGTTTCCACTGGCTTGGAGGAGTCTTTTATTTTTAATGGGGTAGGGATGGCCCAAGTTCAGTACTATAGTTTTATAAATTACACATATTGTTGCCCAAAGCACAAGAGATTGCATTCTCTGTTCACTCATAAATTTCGACTGATTTCCTAAGAGGTTACTAATTTTAATACGTGTAGGATGATTTTAAAATTGGGATTACACATTCTGATTACCTATCTTTATCTGTAAAGAGTGTGATGTGAGTTTATTATGCACTCTGATCAAGGTCTTAAAAATACAATTCCATTCCAAGGAAGAACTAGTTTTCCTTCACATCACTCCCTTTGTCTAAGTTGTCTGACAACTGTACTGGTACTGTACACAGCTCTGCCTGGTTTGTAAATGAATACTGCTGCCCTCTACTGCAATGAATATTTAATTCCTGCTCAAAGTTGCATATTCTCCATTCTGAATGTGCACAAAACATGGGGAGATGAGTTATACAGATGCCCAGACATAAACAGAGATCCAACCAACAGCTCAGAAGTGGCAAGGGTTTACACTGACCTCTTAGGCATTGCTCTCTGGATGTCAGGGTAAGATTAGAGTTTCTACAGTGGGGAAAAGAAAATATGTACCATAACTTGCTCTTATTGTGACCTAATTAGTAAAGTCAGGCTACATTTTGGGTTTTTTCATCTGTTTACTGATTTAGACATAATAATAAGAAGTCAGGGATTCTAAATTCCCAGGTTAAGGCATCAGAATGATAAGTATCACAGTGCTAAAATTTTAGGTACTCTTCTGAAACAGTATCATATTGTAGCTTTCAGGCATAGTTAAAAAAGTTATGTGCTCAAGAGCAAGACCCTGGAGTGAGCATCCTAGGTGAAAGATTAGCTGTGGTGATTCTTGGGAAAACAAAAGTGACAGTAGGAAAGCTCTGTCTTTCTCTAAAGCTTTGTGCTATATGCACATTGCACTGTAGGAAAGCACTTATTTTTGCTAGGGAATTATAGTCCAGTAGCTTCACCTGGATGAATGTCTTGCTCTTTCTCCCTATTGAAAAAAAAAGAAATTCTTTCAGGAAATAGAATCAGCCTCTCAAATGATCATCTGATGATGGTGTACTGTGAAAATCACCTCTTTACCTTTCTCTCCTTTCTCTGGTAGATGATATTGATCAGGTAAAAACAAGTTACTTCCTAAGAAGATGAGCAACATAGATTTGAAATCCCTCAGACTGTTAAAGAAATGGGAACTGTGTCTTCCAGGTACCAGAAATTGCCTTGAGGACTAATGCATACACAGAGTAACTAATGTCAGTTCGTTTTCTGTTTGTATTTTAAAGGAAAGTAGAGCCTTTTGTAAGGAACTGGGTCCTAATTCTTTTTGAGCACACCGGTCTTCATCTGAAAAAGCCTTCTGCATCAGGCCCTGCAGGGGAATTAGCTGGGAAAATTGCATTGCTGGACTCAATTTAGGCATGATCAAGGGGATCAAAGTTCAAAAAGGGAATGTACACAGATTTAAATCCAGGCCTCAAAGGTACCTAGTGAAGTTTACATTCAGAATGTAGGTGCTGGGGAAGTCAGATGCAGCAGCAGAGCAAATATTTTGCGATTTCAGTGCTGGTTTAGGTGCCAAATACCATTGAGGCACTTAAATTCTTTCTGAACTTGTTAGTGTACTAGAGAAGCTTATTGTACATAAAATACAGAAGGAGGTTATGGTAATAACCTAGCTGTTTGTTGGTGCTGTCACACACAGCACCTTTCTGCCCTTTGCCATGGTTACTTTAGCTATTACACGGTCATTAGAAGCCTTCTGAAAAATATCTGTTATTATTTTCAGAACTTTGTCTTTCTCTAATGCAGAATGAACAGAAGCATCCTGGCACAAACTCCTTTGTGCTGATCTATCCCCTTCAAAAGAGTCAAGAATGTGTGAGAGTCAGATGCATAAACCTGGTCATGCTGGATGTACAAAGCTGAAAATACCAGTTTATTGCTTGGGTGTGCAAGTTAAAGTTGCATCTCTCTCTGACAAGTGGGTTTAGCTCAAATCTTATACCTATGTTTGGTTGTGGGTTTTTTATCCAATACTGTTTACATGCCATTAGCTGGTGATTATGATGTCTTAAAACAAATAGCTGCAGATCATTAGAATACAGTGCGGTATGCAGTAGCCGAGTGTCTCATTTCCTACTGCTCCCAAGTGATTAATGGGCATGTTCTTTCCAGCTCCTACACCAGAATCATACTTAGGGTTAAAAGATAGTTTGCTTTATACAGAATGTTCTCACTACTAAACCATATCAACAAAAGACAGAAAAACCTCATGTGCTACTGAATGCTCTTGCTATTTTTAAGGCATGAGGCCACATGATACACACATTGTAAGAGCAGATGCAAGAGCACAATGAGGGATTGAGGCTATGTGAAGACTGCACAAGTTTTGCAAGACATACATTGCAAAAAAATAACACTCAATGCCTTTCTGAATGGAGTACATACACCCTCCTTCATTATGTCATCTCTGTCTTTACTTAGATTTGTCATTAGGAGGTTACCGAATCCCCAAAACATACTGTAATGATCAGATAGCTTTTTCATAGAATAAAAATTTAGACCTAAGAAATATACTTCAAATGTACAGTGTACAAGTTCTTTGTAAATGCATCTCCTCAGGTTATGCATTTGTAAGCACATTCTCCCAAGATTTTAGGAAAGCAATTAAAAAAACAGAAGAGGAAGAGAAGGAAAACTATCCAAGAAGATAACTGGAGAACAGTTTGAGGTAGTAGGTGATAGACCTGCCTTCACCTCATGGCAATTTTAACTGTATTTGATGATGTCTTAAGACTCAAAAAATCCAAGCAGCAAGCTAATATCTGAGACAAATAAGCCCTCAGTGTTGAAAGAGCCTTTAAATAAACAACAAATTGTGAATTCTATGTCAAATAAATTACATGTACTTTTTTTTAGCAGCTAACTTTATACTAGATTAGTGATAATATAATAGCAGCAAAACCAGGTCTAAATTTACAGGTCTAAAATAATACAAAGTTAAATAAATAAAAATACAGACTATATTTAATTTCAATCTAGATTTATAGTGCTGGAAAGAAAATCACCTTTACTGCTTATTAGCTTTTGATAATGTGCATTAGACTTTATTTTGGAATTTTAAAAATGGTGCTCCAGTTTTATTGTGTGGACTGGAAGTTTTCTTTAGTCATCTGGCTAATGCTGACAATTTCAAGCTCAACATTTGGAATTTAAAAAATTTCTGAATATTAAAAGTCAAAATAGATCCAGATAAAGTCAGTACATAGTTAGAACACTTATTTATTTAATTAATTATTTTGAGTTAGCACAGATTTTGTATTTTCTCAGTGACCTGGTAATGAATCTTTGGCAAACTTGCGCAACTCCAGTAACTGAAAAACTCAGCAATATAAGGAGCTGCCAGACTCTAAAAGTAACTGATTCCACTATATTGGAAGAAATTGGTAACAAGGTATGATTATTATCACAATTACACATACCATAAGAATATTGTTTTTTAAAAAATACTTAGTGCCAGGTCAGCTAAACTATGCTCAATAAACTTTAGACACAGGGGATGTGTCAAAAGTATTCTTCATGAGAGCTCCTCATGCTCTCATGCATTGAACAAGGCATAAAAGGCCTTGTGGAGGAAGGGTTGTTGATACAAGAAAAATATATCATTCAGCATGATGTGTGTGTATCATATGGTACTGTGAGAAAAGTGTCAATATATCACTGAAGTAATGCTATTAATAGTACTGAAAATCATACACAAAGGTACTTGAAATAAGAAGGATAAGGAACATTCCTTGTTGAATTAGAACTGAAGAAAAATATCAGAGCTCTTTTGTCTCCTGTATAATCAAATGATGCGCTAATTCTTGACTAGAGTATTTTGAGGAGGATTTCTCATGTGACAAATTAAAATTACCCCTCATGTCTGCTGGATTAACTGCATGTCTTTGATTTATCTCAATCAGTCTTGGGTAGCAGTGAAGAAAATAAAAAGAAGTTAGCTGAATCCCTTTGTAAACTCTCACGCTTAAAGACTCAAACTAAAATTTAACATGGGTTTTCTGTTAATCCAGCCCATGATTTATTTACTGTAAGCAATCCTGAAGCATGGGAAATGGTTTCCAGAGAACTGAACGTGAGTTTTCTGGACAAACTGAAAAATCTTTTTGTAATGAAAGATCTGTAGATCGAAATTGTTAAAAGAGATTTTGTTTCCAGTTTAGGTATCTGGCTTGACAGGGTCAGTTGGTCTTCTCCTGAGTCCATTCCAAAAACATGAACTACTGAGCATATGTACATTAATCAAGGCTTATGTGATTAGTGGCTCATAAAGCTGTAAAAGGAACATTTATTTCCTTTTTGGACACTAAAGCACAAAAAGAAGGCAGGGGGTGGATTCTTTTCACCAGCCATCAGCTTTCTGTGTTCAAGGAATAGTGATGATGAATGGGGTACAGGAAAACTGGGTAGCATCATTCTGACTATACAGGTTAGCTGTCTATAAAGATATGACATGTTGGTTCATGGTATTTTTTTCAATGAAAGCATAGAGAGCAGAAATGAAAGCTGTAGAATTTGGCAGATGATTAGGGAAAAGAAAGTTCAAATATCTTTATTCCCTGCTTGCTTTGAAAATGTCATCACAACAAAGGAAGTAAAGGATCTTTTTAAAAAGTCAGATATAACTTACAATTACGCACACAAATTGTGTAACTGGAGAAGTAATGAATTTAACCAGTTGGCTAAATGGCTAAATCAAGGAAATGAACACGGACATTTTGTTCAGTGATAGCTAGGTTAAGAATGAGACATTACTTTCCATTGCACTGAAACTTGTAGTAATAGCCTTTTTCCACAAGATACTAGGATCATGGTCAGGAAAATGGTACAGTTGATTGTGAAGATCGCTAATCAGAGAATGAAACATTCATTCTTAGTCTATGCTGATGAAAGTAAGATAAAGCAATTTAGAGTTTATTATGAGGTGGGGGTTTTAGTAAAAAGATCTTAATAGAGGAAGACACTTTTTTAATCAGAACTACAGAGGTTTGTTAGTCAATCTCAGTATCCATTATAAGAAGGCAACCTTGGTGTTTTCTGAAACAGTTGATAAAATTTAACACATTTCTATTATATTTGATATTCTATTGATAACGACCTTTCTACACAGCTGTTGTTTTATAGATGAAATGTTGGTGAATATATTTCAACTTGAATCAATTCTATATTGTCATTATTAAATAATACAGAATTTTTATTCTTCCCTTACTTTCTCTCTCTTTTAAATGTTGCCCTCCCCAATTACTTTAGACTATATCTTGCACATAAAAACATCAATAGAAAAATTTCCCAGACATATACTGTGCACCATGTGTTAGGTGGAATCATAATTCTTATCTTGCATTGCTTCATTTCTTCAAGAAAGTTTGTTGCGTAGCTCTATGGAGAGGTTAAGAATGTATGTATAAAGCGACTTTGATGCTTGGACCTTTCTGCTTTGTGTGTACATAGCTGCTCCCATAGAATTCTGAAAACACTGTGGCTTAGTCTTGCCCTTGATTTGTTTACCTGCCTGTAAGTTCTTGCTTTTAGGTCTCACTCAGCAAAATGAATGTAAGGAGAGGGAAGCACCCTTTATCTCAGTGGTGTGCTGCCAAAACTGTGACAGGAAATTTCCTCAAAACTTGTTTTTGTAATTCATGTGATATTTTTAGGGAAAAGTACTATTTCTCCTATTTCCAGAGTCAACTACAGCCAGTGCTATATACTTTTGATTATTCTGTCCAATGAAGTATTAGTTAAGTGCATGTTATTTTTTTCTGCATGTGGCTTTTCTAGCTGACATTTCTTGGGGGCTTTTTAGCTGTTTTTCCCAGCACTGGTAGCAGTGACAGGTAATCATCTGAGTGAATCTCCTGGCAGCAATATCTTGAAAACTGCTGAGCATTGTGTGCCTGTGAGGTGGTCACTTATTTGAGCATTAATTTCATCTTGGAAGTGTGCCACATAGTTACAAACTGAGTGGATTTATTTTATTCTTGAGGGGAACCAGTCTCTCTTGACCCTTCTCTAGACTAGGAACCAGATTCTCCCTGGCTCATATGTGTGGTGGGATGGGAGGCAGCAGAGGCAAAGGGGCTGAGAGAGAGAGTGCCATATAAATACTGGATTAACAAGATTGAGATCTGAGCGTGGATTTTTATAGTCCTCCTTGGCTAGTCTCTCTTCTTACTGATGTATGTACAATGGCAATTTAGCAGAAGACCTGCAGCTTAGAGGAATTACTGATCTATGAAATATGTGCGCAGCACAAGACCAAGCTAAGTAATTGGCAGGTAACCCCAGATAGCTACTTAATGTGTGAGACTTTGAGCTGAGGACAAAGTACCAAAATTTGTCAGTGATGTATTTATCTGTATGGTTCAGTAAATGCAATATGGAACAGAATTTCCTTTGTGTGTTCCATATGGGGCGTTTGGGACCTCAGGTGGCTTTTGGACCCCTTTAGGAAAAATGTCTTGTAAAGTGTACAGTGGTAGATGAATGTGGCTTTAAATAAGTACACAAACCTAAATCAAGTAGATGAGCTTGAGCTGTTCTGACAGTGGAGCAGAAAAAGCAATGTAAGACCTACCATTTTGGGTTTCCCTAAGACATATTGATGCTCACTGAGGATCTAAAGCCCCATGTAAATATGGGGCAGAAAAGTAATAGATTCAGTTTTGAATTAAGGCTGTAAGGGGGTTTCAGCTGAATATTTAAGATGAAGTCAAGTATTTGTACAGGAAGCTGGCCATTAACCTTCCCATGTTTATCCCTAGTTACTGCCTGGTTGTATGCAGCAGACATTGAGTTGGCAAGCCATAGTTTTTCAGAAATTTTGAGTGAACTTGCTTTGGCACTAAAAGACCATATTGCTTCATTTTGCATGCTTCAGTTGTACAATTCCTAGCGGTAAAAATTGCACTTTGGGGCTTTTGTATTCATTCTACTTTAGATGCTGAAATCATGAGTTGTTATGTCTTTCCTGGCCAACTATAAACCCAGGGCCTGATTTGCCTTTTCTCATACACCAACAGAAGGTCTCCACTGACATCCACTTAATAGAATTTCCTTGATGTGAAAGTGGTGCAAGAGTGGATTGAATCTCAAATGTATTTGGAAGTTTAACTCATATTCATAAGACTTGGGTCTAATGAAGTACAATAATTATGCATATGTTTGGCAATATTTGTCTCCTGGTTAATATTTTTATGTTCAGATGTCATATTACTTACAGATGTTTTCTTTCTGCTTATTTAGTAGATTTCCATTTTTAAGCAATTTCATGTGATTTTGCAAATATTTAGTAAATGTTACAATACTGGCATTTTTCAAATGGTACAAAACTGAATGGGCTCACTTAAGTTAAAATCTTACTGCACTGTAAAGCAGTAAGTAACTTTCTTTTTTTAAATTAACATAGCATTCTTCAATTTAATGCAATTATGTGTTTTCTTGTAGTTGCATAACACAGAAAAAGTACCACTAAATTCTTTAAATTACAGTTTGCAAAATTATTCCTAATACCAAAGGATAGATATTATAGCTTTGTCTTCAGAAAAATGAAATAATAATTGGTAAATCTTATCCAAACATTTTGACTTGTCCATTGAAGTACCTCACAAAGTTTTACTAATGTCAATGCACAAGTGGAGGTTGGTAATTTATTAAGAACGAACTGCAGCAGCCAGGTTGTTTAGATAGTGCTTTCTGTTAAGGAGACTTATATTCTGTATATTTGAGTGGTTAAATTAGCACTAAAAGCACATCTGCATCAAGCCTTCCAGTTTGACTGCATTCGGGATTCATTCCCAACTCCACTATGCGTGGATCAAGTGTGCCTGATGAAGAGGACTCTGTGGATGAAGCACTCTATAGACACATAGGAACAGCCTCATGCTTGCAGGCCCTTGTCCTCATGGAGGATCTTCAACCACCCTGATATCTGTTGCAGGGACGGTAGGCCCAAGAAGTCCAGGAGGTTCCTCGATTGTATGGAAGACAACTTCCTTCTGCAAGTAATAAAGGAGCCAACAAGGAGAGGTGCCATGCTTGACCTCATGCTCACCAACAGGGAAGGGCTGGTAGGACATGTGATGCTCCAGGGCAGCCTTGGTTGCAGCAATCATGAGATGGTCGAATTCAAGATCCTCAGGACAGTGAGAAGAGCGTGCA
>WYDI02031058.1:22198-50661 GCA_009867235.2 Psittacus erithacus | reverse complement strand
CTCTTTACTGTGAGGGTGGTGAGGCACTGGAATGGGTTGCCCAAGGAAGCTGTGAATGCTCCATCCCTGGCAGTGTTGAAGGCCAGGTTGGACAGAGCCTTGGGTGACATGGTTTAGTGTGAGATGTCTCTGACCATGGCAGGAGGGTTAGGACTAGATGATCTTAATGCCCTTCCCAACCCTAACTATTCTATGGTTCTATGGTTTTTTCACATAAACATGAAAATGTCAGATAAAAAGAAAATAATACACAGCTGTCTTGGGGCTTGAGTCACCCACTTCTGACATCAATTTTGTGCCAGCATAACTCCACTGAAACCCAAGGTATTACTCTGGTGCTATACTGGTTTTATAGAGTAGCAAATCAGGCCTTGGGGGGGTACTTAGTTACTTCTAATTTTCTGATTAAAGCAGAGTTTTTGGAACCCAGAAACCCCATGCAACATTGTAACTCCACTGTGGGCTATCTGCATCAGAAACCTCGCTTCATTCTAGTGATTAAGGAAACTCCCAGCTGGCCTTAGCTTTGTGAAGGTACAGTCAGTCAAATGCTTCAGCAGGATTTTTAATTTCCATATCATTTTCGCCACATTCCAGAGCCTTGGAAACACAGAGGTTGCAAATATTCCATAGATTTCAGATTCTTATACAGATGTGAGGCACCATCTCTAAATTCAGTCATCCCTACTTCATCCTTCCTGCCCATGCAGCCAATAGAACAGGAGATTACCACCCAAAATATTTTCAGGATTGCTTTTTTGGGCAGGAGAACTAGGTAATCGGTGTCTACAGCTTGTTGCTGGTAGAGTGGCTGCACTGCCACAGGCTAAGGGCTTCCCCAGGGGAGCACTGGCATTCAATGAACCAAACAGACACAGCTGGAAGAGGAGGCAAGGGATTTTTTATTTTTATTTGTATTTTTATTTTTATATTATTCTTTTTTTTTTCACTGCTGCTATTCAGATTTTTCCCATAAAGTAAAGCAAAGTAAAATAAAATGAAACTCAAATAAAATAAAAAAAATATCCAAGCCCTACCTCAATAAGCAGAAGTTCCCCCTTTCAGTGCATCATCTGCAGGGTAGGTCAGTCAGCCCTGTGTCAGGAGCAGCATCAGCTAGCTGCAATTCCCTCCCCAGTGTAAGATTGTGGGAGTGTGTCTTGCTCTCCCCAAGCCTGGCTGAGTGCACGTAGGGCGCTTGCTTTATCTGGAGGAATCGATATAGCGTGCACATTGCCACCACTAAGTAGATCAAGATCATGACTCAGAAACCCCTTAATAAGTTACACTGTTCAAAAATCATGCAATTGTTAAGAATTTGGGGGGGGGGGGGGTAGGGGAGGGAGGATTTTGTTTGCCCCTTTGCTGTGTTAGTCCAGTCCTTGCTTTTTCTCTGGCGTCTCAAGGGTTAGAAGTGAATTCTTTACAAATAAATATAAATTTCCCACATGATATACAATTCCCACGTGATATGCTGGACCTTGCCATTGGCAAAATACTGGGGGACTCTAGATCTGAACTAGAAAATACTGGGGGACTCAGATCTGAAGAACTGACAGCTCTCTGACATATTCATCTGGCTTGTTTACATTTTCTCCACTGGGAGCAAGAGCTTTCTTTGAAAGCATTGCATCACTTCTCTCTGGGAGGAATGCTTTGTGATGGGCAGCTTCTTGCAAAACTAGCCAGAGTTTTCAGCAATACATAATAGGGCTAAGCTTTCCAAAACTACATCCAAACCTCCTGTACGGCAAGGGGAGAAAAGAACAGATGTAGACATACAGGTGAAAAAAAGTGAGGGAAATGATTGCATGCTTTTCATGTCTTCAAGGAGGTTCAGTCAGGTCTGGTCTGACTCATTATGGGTTTTAATTGCGTGCATGCCATTTGACCAAGGAAAGGTGCCTCAGGGCTCAGTTCTGTGTTCATGCAGTCTGAGAAATGCTTAGGGCCTCAAGTTCTATAAATTAGTGTAGTGAGAACAGAAATTGTTCTGCTGCCTTTGCCTGCAAGGCAGAGAGGTTGTCTGCTTCAGGAAAGTCAACCAAAGTATTTAGAAACAATATCATGCATTAACCAAAATGGGTTTTCGTTTGATTCTGCTTTGTTCAGTACATACGGTCCAAGGGATAATCAGAGAGGTTATTTCTTTCCTAAAAGGCTAAAATCTAGAAGTGCATAGACCTAGGAGATACAGGGAAAAAAATGCTTGTGGGGGGAAACAAAAAGAAGAAATAAATAAAAGACTGATTTCAGAATTGTTCCTGGTATGTTTAAAGCCCCAGATGAAGATTTATGTTGGTCCTGCTTGATTCAAATGGGTTGCCTCTCCTTAATAACAAAGCTTTCTTTCAGAATGTTTAATGCATATTGCTGCTGCCAGATATAACCTCCTACTTTTCCTAGGTTTTGAAATAGATTGGGCAATTCCTAAGCTTTCTTTGGCATATGAAGATAAATTCACGTATTGGACTACAAAACAACTGCTCACCCAGAAGTGCAGGAGGCCCAGATGACGTTGATTAGGAATAAGCAAAAGGAACTGGAAAACTCTATAGGAGTAACATTTTAATAACTTTGCTTCTGCATTATATGATGTAAAATATCTTGCAAAAAGGGAATAGTCTGTGGAGGATTCTCTGCCCTTGGCTTCCAAAAAGGTTAGTTTTCTTGTCCCCTTACATGTGTACACAGCAGATAACATAGAAAATGCTAATCCTAGTCATAGCTCGTTGAGAGGGAAGGAGAAAAGAAAAAAAAAGCAAGACTTAAGTAATAAATATGGATAATATCCTCAAAGAGCATTGGCACAGTGATGGCAGCAAGCACACAGGAGAGTGTTCAAGCTGTACTGTGTCACACAGAAGCACCTTCACACTTGCTTGCCTTGTTAAAAAACAGTATTCCCGCTGGAGTGTCAGGGGCTGCAGTGCCTCAGAAATACTTCTTAAAAGCCCCAGACATAATTGCTGGCCACTGAAACTTCATGCCAGCCCTGATGTGAATGGAGGAGAGTCCAGTAATGCGCCTGTTTCCATGGAGTACATCAAAGAACAATGGAGCAGAAGACAAAACTTGGATGAAGCTACCCCCAGGAAAGGTTTGGTTTTGTTTGAAAGCTGAGACAAAGTGTGCATAAATGAATAAACTGAAATGGCTGTAAATAGCATATGAAAACATGCTACAATAAAATTTGTTTTTCTTCATTATCCCACTTCATATTTGAGAGGATGACTGGAAAAGAAGATCCTGTATTTTTTTAAGAAATCCACAGGCATTACAGCAAATGAGTGTGCTTTCCAGTTCAAATATTTTGAGTATTTTTTAATGTTTGCACAGGCTCAGGATTTCTGAGGCCATGTAATAACCTGCAAAAAATCCCACTACTTCTTGCTTTGCTTGTGTATGCTCACCACATGGCATACAGTTGAAAACACTTTGCTGTGGCATGTTTAATAGGTTGCAGAGTAGGCAGTACCTCTGGCTATATCTGGTTCCTTAGAGAAGCTGAGAAGAGAGCAGATGAAATATGCCCTGCTTTCTCAAAGCAAGTTGTATGGCTCTGTGGCTCCGTGAAAGGCAAGACCACTTCCACTTTAGCCACACAAACGTAATCTGAGTGTATTCCTCAATTTGTGAGTGGTTACATTACTGTGCAATTCGTCTGAGTTATCAAAATGTTGGATAAGAGTTCAGGAAAAAAGGTATGCTTCTTATTTTTCTCACTAAGCGTACGTCTGCTTTACTCGGAGTTTCCTATACCTGATTCTTTGGTGTCTGTGACCACCAACAGAGTTTCCCCCAGCCCTAGAAGCCTGGTTTAAATGCGTGTGCTGTATATCCTTGTTGTCCAGAGGGTTCTGGTAAAGGCATTTATCTGTTGAATGATGTGCAGACTGCCAGATTCAACAGATGACAACTTAAGCACAGCGTTAGTGACCACCAATGGTGTGGGTTTTATTTTGGGATCCTGCTCTTTCTTTTTAGAAAATTGTTCCCATTATTGACTTTTTTTCCCCCTTTTGCAAGCTGTTTCTTGTAAGTTCATGCATCCATCAGCTCTGTCCCATACTAAAGGCAGATCTTGATTTCACGTGCACCAATTTCGTGCTGCTCCTCCTCTAGCCTTCAGCAGTTGCTTGCGGTTTGTGCTCATGTGAAATCAAAAGCAGAAGTTTGGGAACAGATGTGAATAAACAGACATGGACACAAACACGTCTTCTCGCTCCCTCCCTCTTTCTCGCCTGTCGCCCATTTGCTAACCTCTGTTAAATTTAAGACAGGGCAGTTTAGAAAGCACAGATCATGACTCTGTATTATTTTTCTTTCTGTTTTACAGGTGGAGATTTGTGGAAAGGGAAGACAGATGCAACATGGGGACAACCCAGACCCTTGGTATCAGCAGCAGCCATGCCACTTACGTCCTGTTCATCAAGCTGGCAACTGCTTAGCAGTATTGTTGTCAGAATATATGTCCTGCTCTATCAAGACAGGACATATATTAATCTTTTTAGGAGTGGCACACTGTTCATGTGGGATGGTTTTAGAGACCCAGGAAATTAAAAAGTCAGATGGATGTAAATGTGCAGTGCAAATGCATCCTTCCACAATTCTGCATATCACCACAACAGATCTTAACAGGGATTTTCTTAGCAAACAACATATGCAAAGATAATAACCTCCCTGCTGATACTGGCAGATCTCCTTTCTGACGGACTCGGTTTCATTCACATGCACAATAGGAGGGGGAAAGGATTATTTTAGCATACTTGTTTTCTTTCCTGGTTCACATCATTCACTGAGTATGTACAAATAGGAAGGATGCCAAATTGTTTACAAAAAGATCAGAGATGTTTGAGCCAAAACTATCAGTCCAAGTGCCCTCAGACTTTAGGGATTTTCTGATGTGGCTATGACTTCAAAAGCTGTGATTCAGCCCCATCTCCACACTGGAGTGAATGTCAAAATGAGCATTAAGGACAAAAGCCCCGCTCCAAGTTGTACTATAAGCTCCCACTGAGTGCTAGACGTGAGAAATTGCCCTGACTCTGTCAGCAAAAACTTTCATGACACAGGTAATGTTAATCATAAATTTGAGCTGAGAATTTAACTTTTAAGTGTTTTTCCTTTGAAAATCTTACAAAGCTCCTGTCTCCTTCTCCTTCCAGACCACCGCAGTTACCACACACAATCCAGTCACTCCATGATCTTTAGAGGTCATCTGTCATTTTCAGTATCATTCTAAAATCACAGGTACTACACCAAAATAATAACTTTAAACAGATGCTTAATTTCAAAGACATAATTCATATCATTAGAATATAATTAGAATTAATATTGGCACCTATGTGTTTACTTCCTACTAAATGTCTGAATCTTGGCTACGTATACACTAACAAAGGGATGACTCCATGCAGATATGGAGATTGGATGGATTTTTCTTTCAAGAAGGAATTCTGCTGTAAAGGAATCAGCAGGAGGTATATCATCGGCTCTGACACACATGGTACCAGGGATACTTATGTAAAACACTCAAGCCAGTATCATCATCCAAAATGAAGCTGTAACGATATTTCCATTACTTCTTGTTCACCCTCTTCCTCCTTCCCACTCCTCCCCTCACCTTTTTTTCCCCTTCAGGTTATGTGTTATATGGAGATTGAAACTGATGGGTAGATGAGTGGCAAGGAAGAACTTTTAAATCAGTTAGGTAAAAGAAAAGGTTTTGGTGATTTCTTATTACATTTATCCTCAGTCATATACTGCTGTATTTTTTTTAAGGTATTCTTGAGACTAATGCTTTCCTGCTGAGACAGCTGAGACCTTCTCCTATGTCTTTTATTATCTCTGGCTTTGATGGTGGTCACCTTCTTTTCTCTGACTTACATAATGCTCATTCAAATACAGCTGCTATATAGATGATCTTCCTCCCTTGCCACTACAGTTAAGGTCATCCTTTCACTGAATCCTGCCCAGATCATCGTTTGCAGCACTAGAGGAGCTTGCTTCTTGTCCTTAGTTTCAAAACACAAATTCAGATTCACCTTTTCCTGAGTTTTTTTGTCTCCTCTTAACTAACTGCTCTTTGCTTTCATAACATCTTTGCTATGGAGATACATGCCTAACATATTTGAGGGGTTTTTCTGATATTGTATAGTGTACATGCTATTTGAAACACTGTCTTTCAACAGTCTGAAAACTTGCTTTCTCCTCAGTTGGCTTAATTCTCAAGACTTAGCTCCTATGCCTCTAGGTATCTCCCCTTAAGAGAAAATGATTTGTGATTGAGGAATTTGTTTTTACATTTATTTTTTAAATTTGAAATATGGTATGATGATGGTCCTGACATACATGTCTTAGGTTGACTCCATAATATTCTTACTGTTTATTGCTTCTGTCACCTTTGATTTCCCCTTCTGTTGCAGCTTTCACTTGTTGAAGCTTGTCTTAATGTCAGACCCAGATCCTATGACTTACACATCTGCTTACCTTTAGTCATCTGCATATTCCCATTGATTCCAGTGAGAATACACACGTACTTTAAATTAAGCACATGTGCATGATTTCTGGAATTAAATAGTGGGAAATAAAGTCTGGTTGTTGTTCTTTTCCCCAGCTTCAGCATCTAGAAGCTTCTGCAGGTGGTTAAACCTGCAGAGATTTAAACCCCATTGTTAATAAAGAAAAGACAGTCAGCCCAAAATCAGTGAGATTTGAGAAAAGGTCTTGACAATATTAAAAGAATTTTTTTATAGCAATAATAGTGGTGTGAGCTTTCATAGCAAGGGTTGTTCCAAGACAGTAGAGCTGGCAACAACCCAACATTTTATTCTCTTTTCTCGCGGCAATACTCAGATCAGATACAGTTTTCCTCCCTTACATAAATCCATATTATCAATAGTATGGGGCAGAAGGAATAAAGGAAATAGCAGTTTGTAATTTCTGATGCGGAAGCAGTCCACTGGTGCTGGGCTGTTTGTTAATAGGAAAGGACTGTTGTTTGTTAATTGTCCTGAATAACATACACCAAAAGAACAGCAGAGGTTTTCAGGGAAAAAAATCAGGTGGAAAATCAGGCTGAAGAGCCATCTGTATTGTAAAGCTTGACTACATTATTATAATTTGTTTTTCTTCTTTCTGTGTATTTAAACTGTTACAACATGGGCTGGAAACAATTCAAATTTCAGTATGCATTAAGTAGCATTGTAACTGTGTGTCAACTAAAACAAAAGATAGAATTATAAGTTACGGTATTCTAAATCACATGCCACATGATATTTAGAATTATTTGAATGAATTTAAACCATTAAAATAATTACAATTATTTGGATTTTTTTCCCCTGCTAATACAGGCTAGCAGTGACAGTGACATTTTACAATATGACAGAAAGTGAAAACTGTGGGATGATAACCTACAGATAGTTTAATTTTGATTTAACATTTCAATCTTTCAGAAGTTCAACTTTAAAAAGATGGTTTGAGATGTATGAAAGTTAAACAAAATCTGTCATGTTTCTTCTTAAACACAGGTCTCAAAATATTGACGTTCCCAAAGACAGAAATTCTGGGACAGCACTGTCTCTGCAGCAATGTGGCCAATATCTGCATTATTTATTTAGCCTGAGGAACCTCTGTGAAGGAGCTGGAACAGGGGGACGCAGGGCCAGATGGGAGAAGGTGGGAGGTTGAGCCCTGCACTCATCTCATCCCGTGTGGCATTCCCCACAATAGCTCTTGTGCCTAGCAGCCAACCAAGTAGCCCCTGCAGCGCCAGTTTGCTCTTGGGAATAGAAATCCAAAAGATAGAGAATAAGAGATACAGAAAGAAAAGGAGAGGGAGCAACAAGTGTAATGTCGTGTTTCCTACCATCGTCTCTGAAAAAAAAAAAGCCCATTCAGTCTCAATCTTTTGGCTGCACACAAGTGCATGAGGTAATCTCAGCCCTGGAAATGAGTAAATTAGATAAGCTAATTCATTACTCTCCTAATTTAGAATAATTTTTGCTGATGTGTGGTATACCATTTTTATTCCTATAATCTATAATCTATTGGTAAATAATTCCTTTATGTTTTAGAAAAAATATTTCCTGGTCTCCTACCTTTGAGCAATTAGTATAAAATAACCATATATATATTTCCTCTCCCTTCTCCTTCCGTCCCCTTCCCTCTCCCTTCTCTTCCCTTCTCTCCATCCATTTCATGGGGGTGAATGTATCAGAGACCTGGAGCCACTTTTTTTCACAGTCAAATTTCTACCTTCTCATCTCTGACATCTTGCAGGCAAGGCAACAGCTGATTAGTGTGATCTGTTCCCTTTTCAGAATATATTTATATTTGCCATATAATAACACTCATTTTTTTCATTATTTTATGAGTATGACACTATCTGCAAACCATCGTTGTTCTCTCTGATATGTGCTAAATATTGACAATGGAACAAAAAAATACATGCATGCCGAAAAAAGCTGACCTATGGTAAAGAAGAGTAAGTAGGGTAATGTCCTGGGAGATCTTTTTTATTTTTACTAATTTGTTTTCTAAATACCACAGGTCTCTTCTCAGTTGTGGAATACAAAGGCTTCTTCAGTGTCACATGAGACTGGGGGACGGAACAAGCAAAATGTGCTTGTCCCAAACGGTGAATTGTGAAGAGGTGGAACAGGCTGGCTGTGCTGTTAACAGCTCTGTTTTTACTGGAGATGGTGGGGTTTGAAGTGCTTTCTTCTACTCCATGACACTCATCTATGTCATCTATCATGTGAGAGCAATTACTTGACTATGTACAGAGATAATAGATAGTACCCAAAAGTATTCTGCTGGTTTGGACAGTGTCTGGAGTCTACCTCTTCCTAAAACTTATCTTTAGCAAGGCCTAAGAATCTTCCTTCATAGCTTATCCAGAAACTGTCCACGAGCCAAGAGGTTCAGAACAACCAAGAGTACAAAGATGCAGTTAAAAGTGCATGGGAATTGTAAGGGTTGACAGAAAAAAAGCATCTTGCCCCAAGTTAAGGGTACTTGGGAGGCTTATTTAACCTTCACTCCAGCCATCTGCACACAATTTTATGTTATTATTTACAACATGATGGAATTGAAATGTGAATTTGCCATAGCAACCCAGGCTTCAAATGGGGCATATGTTGCTTTCCAAAATTACAGCACCTCCTTAAAAAGGAGTAAAGAATAGGGCTCTGTGTAATCTGAACTCTTGCAAAATGTTATTAGCAAAACATGGCTTTAATAAACAACACATTTTCCCCAATTCTTGGAGTACATTTAATAAGGAAAGTTCGCAATTAGAAAAAGCATATATACTTATAAATATATAGATATATAAAAAATTAGTTATTTCAGTTTAATCCACTTAATCCATGAAGAAAAAAATAAGATGGGGGATACAGAGCTGGCAATGGTAAGACCAAGGCCCCGTGGGACATTTACATGATGTGGGTGAGGATTTCTGTGCCATTGCCTTCTTGTTTCACTGTAAGAAAAACAAAACAGTGACAGGCCATACATTCATTCATGCATTTTATTATTTCCATTTAATCATTCCTTTTCCCAGGAAAATAATGGAGCATCCAGCAGATGACACAACTGTACATAAGTAAATATTTATTCAAATCCCCTACTTGCAGTCACTTCCCACTAACAAAATACCAGAGTCAGCTGGGTTTCTGGAAAGCAGAATGTGTCCAGAAATTTTGCTAAGATATGAAGATTTACGTTTGTTTAACTGAGTCTTTGAAAGTCTTATATGGTTATAAATGTGTAAATTTGTGTGTGTGTGTGTGTACCTGTGTGTTTATATTTATTCATATTGTGTAATACAAAACATTTGGACTTGCACATCCATTTCGCATTTTTCTGTCATTCTCAGCAGGTAGATCTTCCTAACAAGATTTATCTTAAGTATAAGCACACGTAAACTTTGTTGTGGATATCAATTTTATATAAGTGATGTGATCCTTTTTTTAAGCAGAGTTTGAAAAGATTCAGCCATGTGTATGTTTGGCATGAGAAAAAAGCTACACAAATGGAGCAACCTTCTCACCTTCTTTACAAATTATTTCTTCTGATTAAAGTGACAATGAAAATGAGGCAAACCACAGCTATTTGTTACCATTTTTTAAAGCAAGTGAAGAACCCAAGCCCTGCAAGCAAGTACTGTAACAGGTGAGATAGCCCCTGTCTCTCCACTTATAGAGATGTTCAGAAATTTGTTTTCAATGAGATAAATGGGAGCTTCTGCACCTAACATTGAAGCTTTCTTTCAGAATGCAGGCCAGTGTAAAAGATAGATAGAAGAAATGTGGGGCACAGTGGCTACCAGATTTACTTCTATGCATATCCAGTATCAGAGCTACTAGTCTAGTCTCTGGAGAAATTAGAGCTTTAAAGGCCTAGGTGGGACCTATTTTGGACCCACTTTTTGATGTGATGCAAGTCGCACCAGAAGTGTTTAGTGGCAATGGGCAATGCCTGAAAGAGGCTCAGAAGAGCTGACTCCTATTCCTTGTACAGTTTGGCACAGTAAACCCATGGTGGGTACCTGGTTGGTTCAACTCATCCACTTTCAGACTTTGCGCACTGTAAACAGAGGCGTGGGATTCAGGACACAGTGTTTTTTGCACCTTGTCTTTTCCACTTTATTGCTAGTTCTCTCCTTTGGAATGTTACAAGAAAATATTAGAACATGCTTCAGCCTCAAATATCAGCTTTCCATTTGCAATTCATGACATTAACTGAACATTTCACAGGACAAAAGTACATTCTATAGATTGGCTTAATTCCACTATCCTATTTTAGATTCTTGCAAGTACGTTAATGAAAACCACAGGAGGTTTGAATTGTTTTCCTTTTAAAATCTAAAGATATTATTTGTTTTGGCTTAAAGGGAATTGTGAGAAAGACTGATATACTCAAAGTGAACACATTTAAGTGCTTTCTGAGGACAGCAAATGAACCTTAGGAGTGAGATCCTGCTGCCTGTGAGGCTAAACTTGCAATGCACAAGTGCTTTACTGGGATGTAAGTATAGGGATGTAAGACTAGTTACATGTCCAAATGTGTGTAATCCAAGATGATATCCAGTCAGAAATGGCTAATGTGTAAGGAAAAAATTATTCTCAAAATTTAAAGGAATTGGTTTATACTGTTATCCAAGATTTCTAGTGACATCACAAGCCATGAAACAATAAAATCTAATGAAGCTTTTTCACTTCAACAGAAGTTTTAAAGTACGCTCAGAAAGACCTTCCCTCTGATCACTGCTGCCTGATTTCAGCTTCAGAATCCTAAATTTGACAGTCATTCACTTCTTCTTCACTTCTCTTTATACCACACATTAACAGCATCTTTGCTTTTCCTTCCCAGCCTGCACCCACAACATGCATCAGCCATACCAACCCTCAGCAATATTTTATGTAGAGCGTTCTGTGTATTCACTGGGAAATATCAGAATCTGATTCAAGTCCTGACGTAAGTTTTCAGGACAATAATGAAATTAGATCCTCGCTAGCTAGGAACAGTGCACACCTGACTTCAGAGCTCCATAATGCCATGGCTACAGGCAGTATAATTTCATAGTTCTCAGACTATGTGAAGCTCAGGAGTTACTCAGAAACATAAACAGCAATTCCTGGAGGCAAAGTGAAATATCTAATAGTTGTGTGTATCAAAGTTTGTCTTCTCTAAAAGAATTGACATTATAGAGAGATACTTCTGATACCTGCCATGGTCTTCTTTTGAGAGTCTGTGTCATGTATTAGAAGATATGTTCCATTCTTAACCTTATGCAAAGGCAGAGTCTTTTTTGGCCTTGGTCTTCACAGAGTAAAGTCATTAGTTTGAACTTTGTTTTTATTAATGCTAAAAGTCAGTGGTAAAAAAGCCAGGACTGAACCCTATAATGCCTTGTGCTATTTGGAAAAATTTGCTCATCTATACTTCAAGTTTCCTGGGACAAAGTCTGCCTTTCCAACAGTTTCAGACTGTGTACAAGACAATAGAAACAATGCTGGAATATAATAAATGCTTAACAATATTAACAATGCCAGTGGATGCTGTTTCTTGTCCATGGAGTTGCAAAGCATGTCCAGATACTGCAATGATGCATACCTTGTACATGCATATGATAAACGGATAATAAAGGTTGAATTAAACAAGTCAGTGTTTTTGGCCCTGTTGCCGGCTGGCAGTTAGGGAGTGTAGGCGAAATAAACCATCACCACAATTAGCACCAATTTGCACTCTATGCTTTCCAGGGAGCTCCGAGAATGATCCCTCTAGGGCAGCGTTCAAAGCATTGACAGGTTGATGCAGTAAAGCCTTTATGCATAATGCCCAAACTTTTTATGACTTGCCAGTTCATTTAAATTTTGGGAGCTGTCAGTTCAGCCCTTTTCCCGAAATGTAAAGGAAATGCTTTTTAATGTTGGCTGGTAGTGGGGTTTCTTTGTTTCAGTTTGTTTGGGGTTTTTTTACAAAATACTTGCAGAAATATGGCCAGTTCTCACACAAAACCCAGGCACAGCCTGATTGAGTACCTAAAAGGAGATATAGGCCTTCCTCCAAATTTATCATCAACTGTTCTTCTATCTATCTCATGATGTCCCACATCCCAGGCACTGCAAAGACCATCCTCTAAGATCAATGGTACTTCCATCCTGTAAAATGCTATTTAATGCTATTCAGTTATAGAAAACAGTTTATTAGAAAACAACAACAATGCAGGGCAAAAATTTCTTGGCTGTGCCAAAAGATTTCCTGTTTCTTAACTCTCCATATTTCAAGTCTCCTCTGTAAGAACATTTCTGTATTACTCATTCTGAAAATAAAGATGACAGGGTTTTAAAAGGCACAGCAATACTTACTTAGAGACGAACACAGGTGCTTTCATTAAGATGTGATGCACTTCATAATAGATTTTATTAATGCTTCTCCAGAGGTTAAAAGATGCTGTGATGGAAGGTTTATTGACAATTTAAGGTGTAAGTGGTAGTCTTTTGGTAGTATTCCCTCTTTTCCTGGTTTCTTTGAATTGCAGCACATACAGGCCTATTTGAAATACAAAGTAGGGATAGTTCTGATGAGGCAATGTGCCTTTCTACTAGGACTGGGGATTGATCGGTAGTAGGCTGTTACACTAAAGGAAGCTAGAAGACAGCAGAAAGAAACCTGAGACAAAAAGGAAGTTCTTTGTGCTAAATGATCAAAACTAAGGCACTTTGCCAAGGCATGTGTGCATGATAGCACGCTACTTACTTGGGTGCAGAAATCCCCCCCAAGTTCCTCTTCTTGTACACTGACAGATCAGCTCAGAGCCATCAATTATCCCCAGCAACGTGTCCAGGACCACTGCTGTCAAATGTGCAGTAAAACCTGCTGCCCACTGAGACCCATTTGAGAATCTGGACTCTGGCTTCTCCTGGCATTAGATTTTTTCATGTGTGTGACACAACAGACTGCATTATAATAAGCGCAGAGTTCAAAACTTGGCACCAGTGCCTGTCCTTTTTCCAAAGTTAAGTGTAAAGTCTTAGGGTCGTATTAATGAAAAATCCATCCCATGGCTGGATCACAGAAAAATGAGGGCCTCAAATCATGAGCAGGATCTGTTATAAAAGCCATGTGTTCATGTAAAAATATGACAGAATATGGGCACAGAAAGTTACATGTGGATTTCACTAGATGCATAGGGATTCCTGGTATGCACGTAAATTTTATGTTGTACTTAGAGACACAATGCAAAGGGTCAGGAGCCTGTAAATATGTTTCCTTGCTGCATAAAGTAGGGTGATAAACAATGACATGTCAAAATCCCTGAAAATCAAGGTTGAGGCCAAACTACAGCTTGAAGTGGGACAGCTGAAAATGACTGTCCGTGCATGGACAGTAGAGCTAAAGAACTCAGCAAGTTCCGAAAGATAAAACACACTCTAGTCAGTCTTACTTTTCTTTGTCTTGTCTACCATTTTTGTTTCTAAAGAGTAAAACTAATTACCCTTGTTTGACATATCAACCATGTCTCCCGAGCAGCCTGGGGACCTAGTAATAGCTTATGTTTATCTGGGGTTTTGACATAGACTGCAGGAGTAGTCATCACCTGTTATTTTTAAAAGGACAGGTAAGCAGTCCTAAAATACAAATTCATATTAGGAGTATGTTATTGTTCTTAGGAAAAGAAGCTGTTTATTTCCCAGTGACCTCAGCAAGTTTAACATGCACACTTTTTTTCTCTTTACTGTTTTAATCAAAGAGTTCAGGAAAAAATAAGACAGAAGAATTTTCTACCAGAAAATATCACTGTATTAATACCTCTAGCTTTAGGCAGCTTATGCAAAGCAGACTATGCTCCTTTTTGTAATGTTTAATTTCCATCACATCTCTGCTCATTCTTGCGTGGACAGCCTGGATTACAATGGCATGGTTTAGGCTGGGTTGTTGGGGTTTTTTTGTTTTGGTTTTTTTGTTTCAGTTTTTTTTTGTTGGATGGTTGGTTTGTTTGGTTGTGGGGTTTTATTTGTTTTGTTTTAGTTTTGGTTTTTGGTGGGTTTTGGTGTTTTTTTGGTTTTGGTTTTGTTTTTTTTCTGGGGGGAGGTTGGTTTTGTTTGTTTGGGTTTTTCTTTAATAACAAGGCAAGCTGGGTTTATGCTGCTCCAAGTTGTGTTTGTAGCCTAACCTCCTCATGTTCCTTTCTCTCATAGCTGCATGTGCGCAGACCTTGCCTACTGTTAATCCCAGCGTTATGGGCTTTGTAAAAGAGATCTGTGGGTGAGAGATCTGAAGCTACTTTTGTAAGGCTGCTTTCAGAAGAGTCCTTCCTCCTTAGCATATGTATCGTCTGACTGTCAGGAAAGGCATGGAGCGAGGCCAGAGCATACAGTCCGTTGGTAATTCTGGATAACAGCTTTGCTCTTCAGACTACATGAATTTGCTGTAATTTATGCCATCCCAGATCTTCTAAATTACCTCTAAAGCAGCTCCATCCTCTTTAGTATGGATTCTCATTAAAAAGCATGAAACATGAGCCATTGCAACTGAATACTAGTCTTTCTCACCAGTGAAAACCTCAACTATAGAACTTTCATGGTCTATACATGAAACACTCAAAGCGACCACAGCTTTTGAGTTTTTTACAGTTTAAGCATGGTGCAGCAGCTGGAGAAAACATTAAGCCAGCTGATTCATGCAAGGACATCCACGGTTTACACAGGATGTGGATGTTCAGCACTGTTGATGCTGTTTCAATTTTAAACATGACCACAAGACATTTCAGCTCCAGAAGCAGAGATTCACATTACGTCATGACAGAAATGCTGCCTACCTGTACCACCAAACAAACACTGCTGGTAAGCATCACTTTAATGCTTACAGAGTAAGTTTGTCAAAGTATAATGGCCTTTAACAAAGGAAAACAGGAATTAAAGCACCTTTGCTCAGATTCTACTTTCACACTACCAGGATCTTTAGGCAGAATACATGCAGAGTGGTGGGTCTTGGGAACTTCAAAATGGAGGGGAGTAGGAACAGTTGTCATAATCACTGTCTTCTACATACCTTGAGAGTTCATTAAGTGATCTGTTAATTGCTAGTCACAGTATAACACACACAAGAGAGTGAAAAATAAACAGTCTGATTTTATAGTCAACAAAGAGGAGGAAAATAAACACTACCAAAGCTGTAAATAAGCACAAAAGTTTCAAAAACATATGTTTCCCAGGGAAGAGAAGGTTTCATTAAAATTATGGCTTTACCTCTAGAAAAGAATTTGGTTAGAGGACATGTGGTTGTCATAAAAATTGTGCAGATTAGGAAAAATCACAGTATTGTCTGTTACAAAGTAGGATTAATCCTGCCCAATACCTCCAAAGCATCCCAACTGGCAGGTTTTATTTAACAAACTAGGGCAATAAATACACTGTATAACCACATGATGTATGTGTAAAATTACCATATATATATAAAATGCTGTAAACATGGAGTTTTTTGTATAGTATTCTCTATGAGAAAGCCACTACATCCTCTGGAAAGATTTATCATTGAAAAGACAAGAAAGGTTACAATTAATGTGCATAGACTGACATAAAGTCCAATTCTGCAAGATGTTGCAGAGCTTTCTTACTGCTATCACTAGGACTGCAAATTCCTTGAAATAGTCACTTAAGCATTTTGCAGAGATAAGTGCTCCTTACAACCTTAACATTTTTAGAAAGAGAAATGAATCTGTATTTCCATGGACAGAGGGCTCAGACAACATAGCTAATGCTGTTTGGGGTTTCTACAGGACAGCAGGATAGATGAGTTCCTTTTATACATCACTCAGTTACAAAAAATGTAATTATGAAAGGGTTCCCTCTGTCCTGTTCTGCATAGGAGATAGGTAAGAGTTAGGAAGAGATGATATTGGGGGTTTCTGTTAAATGCGGTTGAAGGTTGGCTGGAAAATGACTGCTTTTGTGTGCATTAAAGAACATACATACAGCTATGCCCTTTTTTTCCCTTAGATACTAGGTAGGTGTTAACAAAGCAGCTAAACAATGTATGAAATTGGTTTTGTCTGGTTTTAGTTTTCACATCCACAAGGTCGGCATGTTCTGCTCTGTAAGCTGTGGAGTTTTAGCTGTGACTCTCAGTAGAACATACACTTCTGTGCTGAAAAACAAATACTGTACTATTGTTGCCAGGAGATCCTAAGTAGAAAACAAAACAAACCAAATAAATCGACTGTGATAAAAAACAACAGCAACGAAACAAACAACAACACTCTTCTCTTGCCACCTTGCAAAACAAAATCCTTCATGCATGATTTATTAGTAAAACCAGCTACGGACTGTTGATAGTGTACATCTGGATCTAATGAACAAATATGCAGCCCAAATCAATTTTTTTTTCCCCCCAGGGTTTAAATGAAGTAATTCATCTGTACTTTAACAAAAGCTTTTATTTACACATGAAGAGGCGGGCAGCCATTCAATCAGACATGATAGAAATTGTTCAGTCAGTTAAAGTGGCCGATATTTTCATGTTACCTTGAAAAACCAGAGGAGAGCACATGTGTGCCATTTTGGCATAAGGAAATGTATGTCTCTACCTACAAAATGTTTAATATATATAAATTTGCATACAAATATTTATGAATCTATTGTACACAGAGAAAGTAATTCACTTACATTAACATGAAACATCACAATGACTTAGGATCATAAATAACAGAAAGTGTACGTGGAACAAAAAAGCTGCGATGTTCCCTGTGCAGCTCTATAGCCTTCTGGGCAGAAAAGCTCATTTTGAAAGCAGATGCCCCTGTCTACCATAACAGAATTTCAGTTTAATTTTTTGGGTGTATGGTCACTGCTTTCGGCTGGTGGCAAGGGTTTTTAGCAATGCCTCCCATCATTAATTGCCCAGATTTTGTTGCACATACATCAGCAGAAATGGGAGGACCCAAGGTTAAGGAAAAAAGCTCAGTAAGAATTTCTCTCTGGCACGTATATAATAGCTCAGTACCTCTAAGCAATGCAGGGAGGTGCACCGAAGTCCATAGAACTGACACATTTAAAGTAAAACATGTGTGTGATTGCCTGTAGAAATGGAGTCCATGATTTTAATTCTCTTTAAGAGTGGCTTAACTCTTAATATCGTACAGCTAGCAGGCTGCTTTCTTTTAGTCCTTTTTTTCTTGGAAGCATGCCACAATTCTTTTAAAGGAGCTTTTGAATTAGTCTAACATCATTGCTAAGTAGCACAGCAGAATATCAGGCACTGTTGTGGAGTTTTTCCAATTAATTTAGGATTTGCAGTTAAATACAGGTGACAGAGTTTAACATATGAATAATCCATAAACCATTAAACAGCAAAACTTAGGGGGAGGGGAGGTCTTTAAATAAAAAACAAAAAACAACAAAACGTCTCAAACATATGCCAAATGTTTACAGGATTGTTAGCAGTAAGTGGCTGAAGGAAAGCTGAGCAACTGTAAATAAAGCAAATTTAGCTGATGGATTATTTAAATAATCAAATAATGACTTTGACTTCATATTCAGGCAGTTTTTACTGACTTTGTTAGAGCCTCATGCTCTTTTCTGTTTCTGAAAATCTTTTACAACAGGTGACCAATGATCTCTGAAGAAGATGGAACTAATAATTTTCTTCTCATTCTGGAACTTAAATTGATACATTTTTTCATGCAAGAAATTCAGCTAGAGATTGCAACCATATAGGAAAAATAAATCTTAGGTAAGATGTATTTGTGTGGATAATTGGCATGGCTCTTCTTTTCATCTTTTTAGTTCAAAACTAAATTAGATATGACAATAACGAAAACTGGAAAAAGTGTGATAATAATAAGATGTTTATATCCAACTACTTAAAAAGATAAACAGACTAAATATTGACTTCATTGACTTCATTCATTCTAAACGTTGCCCAGCATGGGGCACACAAAACCAAGAATTATTCAGTAGTCTAATAAGGGGAATGCTGCATGCCTCTAGCGGCCTTTCTCTGCGAGCCAGTAATTAAAATTAATCAAATTTTGGTACTGTATTTACTTTTTTCCATAATTTATGGTCTGATCTTGGCTAGTGCCCATTAGCTATTTTTTTATATGTAGTCTTTATACAGCAGGTTTTATGCTGTATTGGAAAGGCCCAAAGTCTAGCTTTCCATGCTCCCAAATAGAAAACTGTAAACATAATGAGTAGTATCTACAAGGAGCTACTACCATTCAAACTACTTTGGTTGGAAAAGCCTTTCTTCTTTCCAGAATGACATTCTACAGGATTACCTTCAGTTAGATTAATTTCTTTATCATATATCTTAATGAGATACAAATATATAAGGCATATGAAATATCAGATTCACTTCCTATTTGAAGTACACGGAAGTACTGAAACACTGAAATAAGTAGGATAGTTCAACTGCTTCCAGCCACTGCTTAGGGATCTGATGATCATAGGTGCTCTCATGAAAGCTGAATGAATGCCTAAAAGTATTTAGCTTACAATTACAGTGCTTTATAATCATGACTCTTTTTTAACAAACAGAAAGAAGCAATCAATTACTTTATAGGTGAAGAGACCCAGATTTTCTTTTTTTTTTTTTTTTTCCAACCATAATTTTCAGCTTTGACTGTTTCGAAGGAATATTAAGAATGGCAGGTATTTTAGCGGGGGCTCAACTAATTGTATATCTGGAGATGTAATGAAGCTCGGAAATATTTTCCTCCTCTGGGAGATGAGAGTACTGGCTAATACAATAGCTTACTTCTTTCATGGTTGACAGTTGGAGGGCTTTTTTAAATAATGGCAGGAAATTGAGAGCTTTTCTTTGTACTCCTTTCCTTTCAGTATGCCGGATGCCCTGGCACCAGAGAGCCTTTGAAACCTTCTCCTGTTTCTTCAACACCTGATGGTGATTGTTTGACTGGAAATTTACAGCTGACCTGAGACTCAAACAGCTGAAGTTACAGAAGCTTGAAATGGTGCTGGATTTGCTGGAGGGACAGTGTTTACTGTCATCCAATGGCTGCTGATCAGTGAAATGAGATAGTAATTTCTGCATTCCAGCAGTCAAATGTGCCTACCATCAAAACCACCAACACATCCCAAAGAAAAAGCTATTTAGAGGCCTTATCTTCTGACCATATTTCCATACATTTGTGCTCTAACCACATCAGTCACATTACTAGCTTTAACAGATTATCTTCTGTGATAGTTTATCCCAGGCTACAAAAGCCTTGAAGAGATAATTAACAAGGCCTTCATCTCACAAGTCCTTATGTGTGCAATAAAGTTCCCTGATGCAATAACAGTTAAAAAGGAAAACTTATGCAGGGATAAAAGTAGTTCAACACCTGAGCAATATTTTCAAACTGTAAAATAATCTCTCAGTAGTGATTTCCTCTCTCATTAGCCTTGTAATTAGTATTATCATCAGTGTCCCTATTCAGATGTGAATATGTACTGATAGTAATTCCCACATCTGTAAGAACAGGCTTTATGTGGAGAGGGAAAAATCTTTTGTCAGGAAATGTTGTGTTTTTTTTTTCTTAAACAAAAGAGAATGGCAGTACTATACTTTCAAAACCGACCCCTGGCAATGATGGAATATAACTTCTTTTGTGAAACACAAGTAATAAGCTAGGAAAAAAGATATTAAGAGTGTTTTTTAAGAATGTTAAATTATGGCTTGAATTATCTTCTTGAAATTATTAAAATACTCTTAAAATTAACTTAGTCTGGATTATTTTAACAGAAAAACATTATCTAACAGTAACAGACTATCAGGATCTTGCTTGTGGGTCTTGCTCACAGTGCAGTAAATCATGCAGAGGCATATTCACGTATGTATACAGTTATACATTTACCAAGCATTTATATTTTCATACTATTATTTTATATTTACATTTCTGACACAGCACAATATCCAGTTTCCACAAATCCTACTAAGACTACTGAGAAAGAACCTGTGCTTAGGAAAATACCTAAAAGGACATTGCCTAAAGCTCCCTTGGCAACCTACTTCTCAGGCTGAAAAGAATATGTTGCAAACAGCAGTCAAAAGATCACACAGTTCTCTTTAAAACCAAGAGTAGTTATTTAGATACTAAGTTGTGTAAATCTTGTAAATAAACAAACATTTGTATCCTTTATTTGTATAATACAACTTTTTATGCAGGTGGGTTGCTATTTACCTTCCTAAGGTACTATCATCACATATTATAAAGAAAGACTTGCCACCCTCCCACCCCTGGACTGTGTGTTTGCAAGCAAAAGCTGCCATGAAAATTCCTTAAACTAGTATTTACCAGAAATTCTTTTAAAGAGACAGAGGTAAAATTATTCATATTACAACTGAAAAAGTCTATCAAATGAAGCAGACATTCTGTTTCTGCACTTAGGATAGTTCATTACAGTATTTTCAGTATTGCTTAGCCTTTGGGTATCTAATGTCATGGAAACATAATAGAACATTCTAGCAGAATCCTATAAATAAAAGATGTCTGTGTTGTGGTTTTAGTTTGGTTTTAGGTTTTTGGTGTGTGGCATTTTGTTTTGGGGTTTGTTCAGTAAGACCCCCACCCCAAACTTTAAAAGTTATTTGTGGTTTAAAACTTTTTACAGTTTATCAAGTTACATTGAGAAGAAAGTTTTTACTGCTATTTTACGAGTCCATAATACAGAGTTTTATACGATAATTTTGAACTAAAGCATCTTCAATAAAACATAAAATAATGACTTTGTGGGAGGAAAAAAAAAAAAAACACAACAAACTATAAGTAATAGCTACTTCTATAATGCTTGTGAACAGGTTTAACATATCAATGTGTACATAGTCATAATACAGACCAGTCAATAAAACAGGGAGTCTCTTTTTCATGCTCAAACAATGTTGCTTTTTAATAGGTTTTGACTCATGCTTTCTTCCTTCACTCCTATCTAAGAAGCTAGGAGCTTGCACTGTAATAACTGCTTTTAGAAAAACAGCAATAAAAATATTTTTTAGGTTAAAAGTAGTACAGATTTTCAAGCTAGAACAGGTTTAGCCAAACAGTTTACATGATGAGATTAATACAAAAGATGGCAGAATTGTTTTAAAGATAGTTTTAAAATTATCCCTGCTTGCAACTTTAACTCAACACTTGCATTTCAGTCATAAAACTGCATCCTGAAGAAAGTCCCTTGCAATTTTCCAAACAGAAGCAAATTACTACATTTTAGTGGGTATTATTTTAAAAGTATGGTAAGTTTCACAGTGGTGATTTTATATCAGATGTTTTCAAACCTGTGTTAAGGAGAAGCAGTCCTTTTGGCATGAGGCAAGTGATGTTCTAAAGCCTCAGTTTGCTTGTGCTTGCAGGAACTGGCATAGCTCTTCTCTTTAACAGTGTCTATATGACATTACAGTAAATGAAAATATAGCTCATTTCATTAAAGACAACTCAGAAAAATTATAGCCCCCCAAAAGGATGTGTCATTTTACAACACAGCACTAACTTGTCAGTTCAAAGCAGATGTAGCAATGCAGGCACAGAAACATTTATTAGCATTTGTACCTAGAGAGGCAGGTATCTGTGCCTGCCAGCACTCTCTCAAGTAGCTCCTCACCCCTAAGTATCTGAATACTGGCTTGAAATGAACGCTACTATGTTTAAATCATGTGAATCCTAATGTCCAAAGATACTTCCAGGTCCAAGTACATGAATGGACTCACCAGGCAACCTATATCATAAAATCAAGACAGCTCAGGCTGGAGCTGCTTAATGAAACATGGAGAAAGAGCTTCAGCAATGAAGTGGGATGAAGAGAGGGGGCTTTCATAGGTCTTCCTTCTTCATTATTCATGTTTCATGATTGGCTTTCCAAATCATGGAGTGCATTTGTGGCATATGAAGCAGCTCCAAGAGGAATTATGAAATATCTGAACTGCAGTATGAATTTAGTTGAACCCAAAAATGATCTGTACACATGAAAGATTTCTCTGAAAACTAGTCTCATTTCAGGATTCATGCAAACAAATTGAATTTGCATACATCATTACAAGTAAAGCTGTGACAATTACTCAAGAATCTATTGAAACAATAATTTGTGATTAATATTTCCAATTAGTTGCTCAGCTACAATCATAACAGTTCCAACCTCTTAGATTGCTTAAAATTTATGACTTTAATAATGCTAAAGACTATATTTAAATATTCACTTAATAGCAAGTCCAGATATGCTAGAAAAAAAGGACACTATATCACAGCAGTGGTGAATTAAAAAGTAGATTTATATAAGAAAGTGCTATCCCTGGTATCCACTGCAAAGTTACTGAAAGTCTATTGTAATAGTCTAAATAGTTCTTAATAAAAATCACAGAAAAAATCTTCAGCATTATTACTAGTTGCAGATTTTACAAGAATTTCTACATAACTCATACCCATTATATTCTATAGAAACATCTTGATAATGATATCTGCTTTTCTGTGCATATCTATAAATATATTTATATGTATATTTTTAAATAAATATTTTGTGTGTACGTATGTATCCATTGCCTTGAGGATTTCCACTGGAACTTAATTGTTTTAAGATATTGTATTAAAATATTTGTGCAATAGTCATGAAAGCTTTATAGATTCATTCACCATCTGTTTGCTACACCTGACTTCTAGAAAAAAACAAGAGGGTAAAACAGAAAAGGTTTATTGCAGAAAAAATCATTAACCACATGAGTAGTATTACTTTGTTTACAGATTTAAAGTACTATAGAACACACAATATAGAAAATTAGTTGAGTACAGAACCTATTACTATCAAGACAACAAGGCTATTTTCTCATATTGTCCTCTATAGACAATTGCACTCCTTCCTACCATTTACTCAAAAAGACACATTTCCCTTTGGCATCCTGACATGTTAGAAACTTCTTTCAAACACATGGAATATCTAATTTTTCCATTTTATTTCTTCACTGCATTAAAAATCACAGTAATACAGAGCTGTTCTTGGAGAAGGAAGTTTTCTGTGTGTTTATCTGAAACAAGCAATCTTGTGATGCAAGAGATCTGTATGATAATTAGTATTTGGAATGAAAAGTTTAATGAGTACAGATATTATCAGAGTTGTTCTTTAGCCCCAAGTGAATACTAATGGCATGTGTTTTGTATTTCACGATACACTTTTTGAGAACTCTTAATTAATGGAAAATACTTCCATTCTCAGCAATATGCAGTGCTTGCTATTGAGTAAGATTTTGTGTAAAAGTAATGTGATTTGGATAATTAATTTTTAGAAGACCTCAGCTAGATACTTAATGCTTTCCGTCTTACTGTTTTGAAGCTTCTGCTATCCCCAGTCGGCCTTCCAAACCTAGGGGCACATTAACAAAGAGACCAAAACCAATAAACATAAATAAATAGCACTTTTTATGACAATATCTAATAAATCTGCTTTGTATTAGAGCTGGTAGCATCTGGACATTGAGTTCGAAACAGACTGTAACACTCTATTTGCAAAGTCCAAGATCACCAAATGGTCCTCAGTTACACATTCCTTTATTAACAGTTTGCTTCTGTTCACTCTTGGGTTGATTTTCCTCATAAAACCAGAGTTATGGTTTTTTTAGATCATATCTATTTTCTAAATAAGCCAAACATCATCAAATGTCCCTCTTTATTATGTGTTCTAAGAACACATAAACTGCGAAAACAAATATGGCTTTTAAAAACAGAACAAGAAGAAGTGATAAACTGATACAATGAGTTACAACAAATCTGTGCCACTGACAACACAAATCAGGATGTAGGAGCTCAGTTCAGTCAGCAGTTGCAAGAGCGTGAGAGAAGAAACCTATTACAAAGCCCCTCTGCTAGTTCACTAGCTAGGGTCACTTTGCTTTGGAATAAAATTGTTGAAAGAAATAAAAAAAAAAAAAAAAGAGAAAAAATAAAGAAAAAAAAGCAGACACCAAAACCCCCCAAAAAGCCCCCCACACACCACCTGCCCCCCCAAAAAAACCCAAAACAAACAAGCAAACAAAAAAAATCCAAAACCCCCAAGAAACCCAACATGCCATCTAGAACTACATTTTAGGCCAAAACAACAGGCTAAGCTTTTAATTATATTTTTGTATTTGGAGATAATGATTTTCCTTAATTACTTTCAGTAGAACTCTTACCATCTCTACTTACATTTTTAGTAAGTTACTTTCTATTGCTTTAATGTGACAAACACAGCTATCTATACTCAAGAGTGGTGCTGTTTATAGCATTAAATTACAGTGTATTTTATCTCCCAGGTTACACAATCTGACATTGTGAGGGTCTACAAGATGCTCCTTGCCTCGCTTGAAGCTGTGGAGTAGTCAAAAAACTCCACAACATCAAACTCCAGCTCATCTTCCTCACTTTCTCAAGTTCCTCCTACTTGTCACTGACTGGTAAAGAAGATAAGAGAAGTTAGCCTAAAACAACCATTTTCTTGCTTATTTCTAGGGGTTTTTTCTGCTGTTTATTCAGCTATGCTGAAATGCTACTTCCCTGGCAGAGAAGGAACTAACTCCAGAGTAGGGTACAAACCAGAATAAACTAAGTTGGCAAAACATGACCAGAAGGTATCAAAGTCCAACCAGCTCACACTGAACAGACCTTATTTTATGATATCTGACTCATTTTGAAGAGTACATGGCTATACTTCAGCCATGTGGAATTCCACTGAACTGCTTTGTCAGGAAATATATCTGCTTAAGATAACTGCAACGCTGACTTTTGATAAAATGTGGGCACAATGTCAGTCACTGCCTGGATACCAGATAATTGGAATTATCCACTAATCCAATCACAGCAAATTACATCTGTGACCATGCAGACATGCACACACACACAAAGATGGGGGATATTTCACCATGAACAGTTTCAAAATATGCAATGTTTCCCCTGATTTATAAGTATCTACTTTCTGTTCAAAATAAACTCATTTGCTAACAGCCCTCAGTCAAATCACTACCACAATTCCTGTATTTGGGTATTACATGCTCTGGAAACCACCCAAAGACAATTACAAAATTATAATCCTATAGAAAAGTCTCTCTAAGGAAAAGGATTTAAATTAGTAAATATTTTGTTTATAGATGCACCAAACCCAGGCACAAAAGACTGTGAGTAAATGCTACAGGTGTGGGGAACAGTTTTCAAGCAGATTGTATGGTGAGAGTGTCTTATCCAATAGTGGCAATTCTCTGTAACTAAAGTACGATAGAAAAGTTGCCCGTATATATCTTCAGGAGAACTATGCTAAATTTAATCTCCCCCCTACTACTTTATATTCTATTTCTACACCACTGCCTATAAAACAGCAGAGAGAACCACCTAACTATAGCAGCATAATACACCAGCAACAAGAATTCCTTTCATGAACATGAAACTGTTAAGCTACCTATATCATTCATCAATGTACATGGCAGGACCTACCACCTTAGACACCACATGAGTGAGGAGTTGAACTGTAGTTGAACATACTGTTTAGTGGGATGTGGACCCCACCTGTGAAGCTGCCTTGGCCACCACTCTCAGCAGCATGACAACAGGAGCAGAAAAAGTTTGGAAACCTGTGAACTGCTCCTCCGAGACTAAATACGCCTTTGTAATAACCCTGTTTTTCTTTCACATTGCCTGCTGCTCAGGCTCAGAGAGGCTGCTCAGACGAATACAAATATTTTTATAGACTGTGAAGCTAGACTTGTTCTTACAAGGAAGCAAAATGGGATGTACAAAAAATGGGAAGGTTTGAGCTGTGAAGCTGCGGCTGATTATCCATTCATTATCACGTTTTACAGTGGCTTGTCTTGGTAAGCGTGAAAACATCTGAACAGTGTTGTGGTTCTTCCAGCTCTTAAGTCACTGAAGCTCATGATAAACTGCATGGCAACTCACTTTCCCAAACTTTCTCTATTACACACTTAAACTAGCCAATTTACAATCCATACGTAGTAGCAAAGAGACTAATGCTCCAGGTTATGTTTACAGGTTGCAACCAGGAAAACAGAGGAAAGAAAGACAAAATGCATTCTTGGGAGGTTTTAGCACTAGAAGTCTTACACATCCACACAAATGAAAGGACTAATGGGTATTTAACTTTTAAAAAGATGCTGTAAATATATCTGTGGCATTTTATAATCACAACACAAAAATATATATTTCTACAGAGTGATTAAGATGCTGTCAGATGTAAAAAACATTAAGAGGTCCCTTTACCATTTGAACTAATCCCAAAGTCATAACATTTTAAGTTTCTTTATATCAGGACTTACAGTAGATGAAATTCAACAGAGTCAGTCACAGCAGTGAAGGTGCTGCGCAGATTCTCTCATACAATTTTAAAACTGATTATTTCCACATAGCTAGGCTTAAAAGGGCAGAATGTCTGAGTAGTTGGAGTAGGTAACACGAGTATATATAATCTTCGGTTATAGCACTACATGCAGTCTGAGATGACAGAAGGAAAAGACTCTGTAAAGCAATCACTGATGCAAAGTCTACATTACCGTTATTTTAAACACACAAACACACACAAAAATGTATCTTTAAAAGTAATGAGGCACAAGTTAACGCACATTTTCTCCCAAAACACAACTCTGAGAAAAGTCTTTGCAAATCAAAGTTCCTTCTCTCTCCGCTCACCAAATTCCTTTGCTCTAATCCCTCTTTTGGGCTTTTTGCCACAGACTGACATTAGATGAATGCAGAATTATCACTTGAATTTAGAAGCTGAGAGACAACAGGATTTGCTGACTGATTATCTCCATGCAGTCTAGCACTTCTGCACGTCAGATACTACTGTAAACTAGAAAATATTTCTCAGGAAATGCAAGATACTGTACTAAAGGAGCTACAGAATTAACACAAACAACATGTGTTAGAAAGCAGCACAGTTTGTGTAGTCCACATTCTTCAAACCTCCAGTATTTTTCTGTCTAAGCCTCACACTGCATTACTTACATGCTCCCGCTGGGATAGAGAGGCTATGGGATTTTTCCCTCCTCCACCCCCTACCTGTTAAGATACTCTTTGTTGAGCTTTGTGTCATGTGGCATTAGGCAAGCTTTGTTCTTAAGAGTTTAATTCTCTCTTTCCAAGTGTACTGTGGTGCAACATTTCCGAACTAATGCACTTGCCCTTTATGTAGCCCCTAAGATAAATCCCATGCCCAATAGAAATCATTTTGCTTTGAGGAGTTTCATCTGTGCTCAAGGAAATTCAGGAAAAAAACCCATGCACCACAAGACTTGGTGTCTTTTTTTCAACAACAGCTTTCTTCCTCTACACAACTGTTTGCTCCTTCCTGTTAGTGTATATTCAGCATTACATTTACAGTTTAATTGAAGAGTTTCTTTATGCTCCTAAAGAGAGCTATAATAAAAGATTTTGTTCCCCAAAAACCTGATATTTCTTTATGTCAAGAACAAAGTCAGAGCCACCCAACCATTTGTCCCTTTTTTCAAATGGATGCTAACTCATCTAATAACAGCTACCCCTATTTCCCCGAGTTCCTTTGTACCTCTGTGAACATGGTTAAAATATGCTACTGCTATTTTCTTTGCAAGAGTACTATTTATTTAACAGGAACCCATAAATAGCAGTAATTGACTAAGAATTGGCTCACACAAACTTTTAATTGGGTATTATGGCCATTCTAGTTATTTATAAGACATATATAAATGTCCATTTATGTATGTCCATTCATTTGTGTCACTAGAAATTACTAAATGAAAGGGTGAAGCATCTAAGTACCATAATTGGAATTTAATAATACCACTGCTTTCCTTCCACATAATGTCATTCTTGGGGGGGGGGGGGGGGAAAAGTAAGAATAAACCTCTTTTTTTTTTAATATATATAAAATGGAAAGGGAGGTGAATCATTATAAAAAAAAATGGAAATCCTTTTTTGAAAAGCCAAACATAAAAAAGAAGCATCG